>JANBXA010000328.1:52230000-52382500 GCA_030556225.1 Cricetiscus sungorus
GTTAGTTTGGGAAAAGATTTGTCTCAAAGAACCAACTCTTTGTTACATTTATTCTTTGTATTGTTTTTATAGTTCCTACCTTATTTATTTCAGCCCTCAGATTGATTATTTCCTGATGTCTACTCCCCCTGAGTGAGTTTGCTTCTTTTTGTTATAGAGCTTTCAATTGTTCTATTAAATCTCTATTGTCTCAAGTTTCTTCATGTGGGCACTTAGGGCTTTGAACTTTCCTCTTAGCACTGCATTTAAAGTGTCCCATAAGTTTGGGTATGTTGTGCCTTCATTCTTATTGAATTCTAGGAAGTTTTAAATTTCTTTATTTCTTCTTTGACCCAGGAATAGTACAATTATGCATTGTTCAGTGTCCATTAGTTTGTAGGTTTTCTGCAATGTGTGTTGTTGTAGCATTCTAAATTAAAAGTGTGGTGGTGTGATAAGATACAGGAGGTTATTCTAATTTTTCGTACCTATTGAGGTTTACTCTATTGTTGAGTGTGTGGTAGATTTTAGAGTAGGTTCCATGTGGAGCTGAGAAAAACTTATATTCTTTTATGTTTAGATAGAATGTTCTATAAATGTGTGTTAAGCCCAATTTGGTCATAAGTTCTATTAGTTCCTTTTTTTTTTTTTTTTTTGTTAAGCTACTGTCTGGTAGACTGATCTAGTGTTGAGAGTGGGGTGTTGTAATCTCCCACTATACGATCTCTCACTATACGTGTGTGGGGTTTTATGTGAGATTTTGAGTAAAACTCAATTAATGTTCCTTTTATGAGTGTGGTTGCCTTTGTATTTGGGGTATGGATGAGACTTCCATCTCGATGGATTTCTCCTGTGATGAATACACAAAGAACTTCTTTGTCTCTTTTGATTGATTTTAGTTTAATGTCTAATGGGTTAGATACAATTATTTTTACATTTGCTTCATTCTTGTGTCCATTTGATTGGAAAGTCTTTAACCAACCCTTAACTCTGAGGCAACGCCTGTCTTTGAAGTTGATTTTTGTTTCTTTTAGGCAGCAGAAGGATGAATTCTGTCTTCATATCCATTCTTTCAGCCTGTGTATTTTTATAGGCAAGTTAAGACAATTAATATTGAGGGATATTAATAATATTGAGGGATATTAATAATATTAATTATTATTGTTAATTCTTGCTTGTTTGGATTTTTAGTTGTTGGTGGTATTATGTAAGCATTTCCCCCCATTTTTCTTTCACCTGTTGGTAAAGTGGAATTATCTATTGCATATGTTTTTGTGGGTGTAGTTAATTTCCTTGGGTTGAAGTTTTCCTTCCAGAACTTTTTGTAGGGCTGGATTAGTTGATGTGTATTGTTTAAATCTGGTTTTGTCATGTAATACCTTGGTTTCTCCATCAATAGTGATTGAAAGCTTTGTTGGTATAGTAGTCAGGTATATAACTACTGATATATATTCCAAGATAACTCCTAGAGTTCTTGAGTTATCTTTTATATATATATATATATATATGTATATATATATACATATATATATATATATATATATATATAAATACTCTGATGGACTTGCCTTTATATGTTGTTTGCACATCATTTAACAATTACTGTTCATTCTGTAGGTCAAATGGTGGATACTGAGAACTGGGCTTCAAACTGATTGCAGCCTCTGAGCCTCTGGTTCTGATTTAAATATAGGGAGACTGTCTCCTTATTCTGATTTCACAGTACTTGTGACAGAGCCATTCATGTTTTCCATAAATTCCATGTATACCTGCAAGTATTTTCTCTGAGAGATAGTTCTGTGTAGCGCACTAGTGACTCAGATCATATTAAAGGGTTGCTTACCAGTTATGTCCATGATTGCCCAGTGGTCCGGATGTGTTTGTTGTTTGTTTAGACAATGTTTCACTATTAGATCAAGCTAATTTAGGATTCATGCTCTGTCTTTATCAGTTTTTTAAGTGTGGAATGAAAATTCTAGGTTAATGGATTATTCTTTGAAGAAATTTAGCCAGACACCAAAGAGAGAAATTGACCTGTTGTTCCTCTTCTCTGAGAATGACCTAATACTGGCTAGTCCTATTATCTTCCAGGGATAATCTCCAACTAGGCTAAGAACATGAGGTACAGCAACCAAGAATCTAGGACTGACTGACAAGTTTTTGGGTAATGTTTCACAGCTCCTGCTTCATAACTGAGTCTACTGGGAAGTTATAGTTGTCACTATATTGCACTTGATGGTGATTTACACCATAGAGACCTACATTTCCCAATAGTAAAAATCTTTGCCCTAGTTTGGATATCATTTGACTGTGTACCAAAGACACAGGTGGGAAAAGTTGCAGTAATAACACATGGAAAATATATAGTGGATGGTGCTTGACTCATGAGGACTTAGCACTTGGAAATAATTTATTGTCACCTAAAGGAGTGAATTTTCCTCTTAATTCTTGATTATTATAAAATTTTCTCTTAATTGTGGATTATTATAAAGTAAATTCAACTATCTCTCTCTCTCCATTTCTTGATCTATTCTGTGTCCTGTCTTGTCATGAAATCATTTTCATACTAGGGACATATACTATCTTGGTATATAGTAGTATTTCCTTACCAGAGTTTAGAAATTGTCATCACCAGAACTGTGCAAATAATTAACTTCTCTCTATGCAAAGTTCTTACTTTCAGATCCTGTGATATAACACTATTGAAAGAACCTAAGACATTTATGATAAAGATAGTTCTGGTCTTAAAATTGTGTCCTTGAAAGTCATATTCCTATTATGAAACAAGTAGAGTCATAGAGTAAGTTACATCTTTATATCTTTATACTTTACAAGAGTTAAAGAACATCGTCTTCAGAATCCAACTTCTCTTTAAAAATACAATCACTTCAGGTCCATGACTTGCTTTGTTGATATATCCATTTCAACCACACTTGAAACTCTATATTTAGAATATCTGCGATTGTCTGTAATTGTTTCCATTTGTTACAAAAAGAAATTTCCTTGATGATAGTTGAGGCCTACTGGGAGTGTAAGGATAAATATTTCTGGGAGTTTAAGGATAAATATTTAGGACATAGTTAGGGATTATGTGGGTAGAACAAAATGGCAGTTGGAGGTTTCTCTTCCAAATCTTTGACTTTACTTTTTGGGTAGTTGGTTAAATACTCAGTACCAGGAAAGGTTTCTCTCTTGTTGAATTGGCCTTAAGTTCAATTTGAATACACTGGGCACTGCCACAGAGTGTGTGCCACTACTGTATACTTGGGTTATGATGCTATGCTAGTAGTTGCTATGGATCATAGGTGACAAAGCTGAGTAGAACTGCTCATTGTTTCTTCTCCTTTGGAAACTTCCATGATTTCTCTGCTACTTTAAAAACTACAAAATACCTCCCCCCATCTAAAACTCAGTGAATACTGGCAAAGAGGTTGCAGAAATAGTGTAAGTGTCAAAAGGTCAGGGAGTTAGCTTTGAGATTGTGTCTCTAAGTAATGTGAAATGCTACAACTTTAAAGTCGTACAGGCATGGGCTAAATAAGTACAATAATGATGAACACACAAAAGGAGTATGAGGGAAGCCCATGAGGCTTCAACCCTACAAAAAGAACTAATGCTAACTAAGAAATGCTGAACATGGAATACTCTTGCTCAGAGAAGAGCACAGAAACTGAATATTCTAACTATCAACCTCAAAACATATACAAGTAGCCTTATTCAGAATACATAGTATTTGTTTTTTATATATATATATAATATTATACAGACTGAACATTATATATTTAGGAATGTGTTTATATAGACATATATATATGTATATGTAACAAAATTAATGAAAAATAGGCCATGCATTTCAAAAAAATGCACAGAGTGTATATAGGAGAACTTTAGGGAAGAAGCAGAAAGAGAAAATGTTATTGGAAAGTTTCTCTACTGATGGGGAATATCCTTCTGTATGCTATGAATATGTTTTTCTTATTGGTTGATGGATAAAATAGCTTTGGCTAATGGACAGGATGGATGTATCCTGGCACAAAATAAAGACAAAGCTACCAGACTAGGAGAAGGATAAGGGGTAGGTAAAGGAAGCCAGAGAGGATTCACTAGGGAGATGCCAAGTAAAATTACAGGTTTGTTTCACTACATCCAACTAAGATTATATTAATTTTCTCTTTTTACCCATTCCAGAGCTTTGTGAGTAGCAGATGAACTATTAAGCCCAGAATGAGCCATAAGGGGCACATTTGTCAACAGAGAGGACCTCAGACTCGGGAAGTAGAAGGAATGCTTTGTGAGGACTTCTCTACTGTGTAGTATCAAATAATTAAATTCATTAAAGTCATCCAGAATGCCTTTATTATTCTTCTCTCATACATTACATCCTGACCACAGTTTTTGTTCCCTTAGATTCTCCAAGATCCACTCCCACCTACCCTCTCTGAAAGATACACTCTTCCTGTTTCCTTTCAGGAAACAATGTACATTTTTACCAAGAACAAACTCATATGAGAGCTCAGCGAAGGGACCCCGTAGAAGGAAAGGGTTCCTAAGCAACTCCCTGTTACCTTTGTGATAGCTAATGCCTAGCCAGTCCTATAACAGAGCTACTTTTTACCCTCAGATAGATCTCAGCTACACTTCACTGGTGTAGAGACAGATTAGAAAGAGTAGTGAGTGGACAGTCATAGTCATTAACTTTAGTTTAATTCAACAAAAAAGAGCTGTCAAGCCTTTTTGTCAGTGGTGTGATTTGAATACGAAATTCCAAGAACTCAGATTAAATTACTTTACTTTTCAAATGAAAAGACTTCTTGTGGCATTCTAAAATTAGGTTTCCTAATCACATCTATCCTGAATTTGTGTCATGTATGTGGTCTTTACCACAAGTATTACAATCTAGCAATATACCCCACAGTGTTTAATGTCCCCACAGTGTTTAATATCAATGAGTGCACAATTAGTATTTGGTAGACTTCTGATATTACATTCCACACTTCATAATTGTGTACAAATGAAATTAGTATAAAATGTATTTAAAAATGTAAAAGAATGATTCAGACATAATAACATTATTCATAATGACCAGTTAATTCTCATCAAAATCAGGAATTTCAAAAAATTTCTAATACCATGCTCAATTTGGAAAATGACATGTTCCATTAGTCACATTTATACCTGGATGCTTATTTGTACTCACTTAAGTCAATTCATATTTAATTTTAAATGTACATATGTCTATTACCTCAAAAATAGAAATGAAGCATAAGAAGAAGTAATATTGACATAAAATGAAAGACATATTTATTCCCAATAAAACTATTTAATGTTAAAAGCAGTCTTTATGGTCCCAGTTTGTGTCCAATATAAATTGATCTTCTAAAAGGCATACAACAATGCTAATTAACACGGCAGAGAGCTCCACTATTTATTTTCAAACACAGTGTTCACAACCTGACATTTAATGCCTGATCACCTTGCAGAAAGGGTTTAGTTTCTTCTTATCTTGTTTGTTCTTCATTGATTAGCAGGTTAGAGAAGCAGAACTTCTTTGTCACTTCTCTGGAAAATGTCTGGATGGCAATGGAGCGTATCATAAATCAATTCTACCAGGAGAGATGCTCACAAGTAAAGTCAATATCAGGATAAATGTGCCCAGAGCAGGTACCCAAATGAACTAATCCTTTGTTTGCTTTGTATCAGAATTTAAGGCCTCCAAACTGTGCTTACTTAATATGTGTGAATGAGTTTGTTATCTTGAATAGATACATACAATTATATTTGGTATATAAAATGTATATGAATAAAAAAGATGCTTTTAAAGCATTAATAAAAGTCACAGAATTTTAATTACAATTCAAGATCAATAGTATCACAGGATAGAAGTTTTACTAAATCAAATCTCAGTAGTAAATATCTTGTGGCTTACTAATGCACATACACTAGAATTTTTATTGTGGCAAATATTTTGAATATTCTATAATTTGATATTTAGAAGTTCCCATAATTAAATATTACTATCATTTACTAAATGATCTGTGAATTTCAGGTATATAATAGAGAAAAAAGAACAGGTCAGCCACTCAGAGCAAATAAATTTTCATCATAATCACTGTAATGATTAAATGAAAAATGACCTAACCTAAAATATACAGAATATTGAGTAGCAACATAAATAAATTTTATGTCCATTTTAATGTGATTTTCATAGAAAATTGTTTATTCTTTGACATAATTAAATGGTTGGTCAGCAATCCTTGCTTATTCTCAATAATTGATAATGCAAGGACATGACATTTATGAGATTATAAAGAATCCCATTAAAACATACAATAATTGACATGAGCTTCAAAGGGTTACTGATGACAATTACAATAGGAAGGTTTATTATATTCCTAGAGTGGTCCCTCCTGAACCTAATGGTTTCATTTCTACACTCCAGTTAGCTCTCTATTTTGATTTCATTGTTCTAATATTTATTGTAGTTACTTTTACTATATGTATATATCATTTAATGCTTACTTGAGACAAGATAAATTCCCCAATAGTTATGACATAAATAACATATAAAATATGATTGCAAGTTATATTGGAAAAGAAAATACTGTAAAACTAACAGTAGTCTTAGAATGTCATACTCTCAAGAATTTTAAAGACAGATTATATAAAGTAAAGCTGTCCAAACCCTGGCAGGCTATAAGTCATCTTGTAAATATGTTTCATGTATTTTGTGTATTACAATCTTAAAAGTGCATGTGTGTTTTCCAACCTTTTGTCTTTTAATACTTATTGGATGAAATCTAAGTTAATATGGAAGTGGAATATATGTATAACGTTGCATCATGAGTTCAAAGTAGTTAAAGTGACAGGCACATATGTTAAGAAAAATCAACAAAACATCCTAGATCAATTCAATATGACATAGCTATTGAAATTATAAATGTATTTGTTAGGAACCCCATTGCCGGGCTGCCACCAGAGACCTCAATCGCCAGGCTTCTGCTAGAGTGCTGGGACTCTGCTGGAGACCAGCCTATCCACATGGGATCACCCTGAGTCCTAGCCTGCCTGATCTTTGACCCCCATTGCCAGGCCTCTGAGGGGGGGTGAGTCTGGAATCAGTTCAAGTCAAATCCCACAACACCCTACCCTGGGAACTTTCTAGGTTAGCCCTGAATCTCTCCCCACCACCCCATATTCTGTCCCTAGAGAGAACACTCCTAGTATGCTGATCCACAAAATACTCCAATCAGAACCTGCCCTCTCCCGACCCTGTGCCCTACTGAATTCACTGTCCCACTGCTGTGATTGAGCACTAGGCCAGAGGGCAGGTCCAATAGTCCTTCCACCTACAGGGAACTCCCTGGATCTGCTCTGTGCATACTAAACCCTCCTATTCATGAGGGACCACCCTGAGTTCGTGTCTGCCTGATCTTTGACGCCCATTGCCAGGCCTCTGCCAGAGAGAGCTTAGACCACCCAGAGCTACAGACATCCAACTTCTGACCCACCTATGCTCACCAAGAAGTAGTGTAGAGAGAGACTCCACCTGCACCCACTGGAAGAAGCAATGGGAAGACAGCAATATAAGAAAACACCTAAAAATAGAAAGACAAACATGACACCACCAGAATCTAAGAACTCTACACCAACTAGACCTGAACACAGCAAAACAGATGAAGCAGAAGAGAACTATGGAAAAATAACTTAATAAAAATAATAGAGGCCCTCAAAGACAATATGAGAAAATCCCTTAAAGAAATGGAAGAAAAAACAAACAAAAAATTGGAAAAAAATGAAAAAATCTCTTAAAGTAAGGAAAGCCAAGAAAAAACAACCAAACAGATGAAGAAAACAACTCAAAGAGTTCAATACTTGAAAAATGAAATAGAGACAATAAAGTAAACACAAACTAAGGGAATGCTGGAAATAGAAAAACTGCGCAAATGGTTGGGAACTATAGATGCAAGCATAACCAACAATATAAGAGATGGAAGAGAGAAACTCAAGTGCTGAAGATGAACTAGAGGAAATAAATGTCTTGACCAAAGAAAATCTTAAATCCAACAAATCCTTAACGCAAAACATCCAGGAAATGAGGGACAATGTGAAAAGGCCAAACTTAAGAACAATAGACATAGCAGAAGGTAAAGAAGCCCAGCTCAAAAATTAAGAATACATTTTCAACAAAATCATTGAGGAAAACTTTCCCAATCTAAAGAAGGACATGCCCATGAAAGTACAAGAAGCATAGGGAAAACCAATAGACTGGACCAAAGAAAAAAGACCCCTCAACACATAATAATCAAAAACACCTAACATTCAGAATAAAGAAAGAATATTAAGAGTAGTGAAGAAAAAAGGCCAGGAAACATATAAAAGCAGACCTATCAAAATTACACCTGTTTTTTTCATGGAAATTCTCAAGGCCAGAAGGCCTGTATAGATGTTCAACATGTACTAAGAGTCCACAGATGTAAGCCCAGACTACTATACCCATTAAAACTCTCAATCATTATAGATGGAGAGAACAAGATATTCAATGACAAAGCTAGATTTTCACAATACATATCTACAATCCAGCCCTACAGAAAGTTCTGCAAGGAAACTCCAATCCATGGAAGTAAACTATGCTCACAAAGACATAGGCAATGGATAATCCCACTTCACCAGAACCCAAAAGATAAAGCACGGCAAAAATATTCACAATATGATGACTAACAACAAATCTACAACAAAAAAGAATTAACAATCAATGGTCCTTCTTTCTCTCAACATTGATGGTTTAACTCTTCTATAAAAAGACACAGGCTAACAGAATGGATACGAAGACAGAATCCATCCTTCTGCTGCATACAAGAAACAAATCTAAGCTTCAAAGACAAACATTACTTCAGGGTAAATGGGTGAAAAAGGATCTTCCAATCAGATGGACACAGGAAGCAAGCAGGTGTAGCTATTCTAATATCTAACAAGTTAGACTTCAAACCAAAACCAATCAAAAGAAATGAATTGGTCCAAAAATAGAAGCAGAAGATTCATTACCAAACTCTTTTTACAATGCCACAATTACCTTGGTACCCAAGCCAAAAAAGGCACAACTAAGAAAGAGAACTATAGACCAATATCTCTCATGAACTATAGACTAATATCTCTCATGATACAAAATACTTAATCAAATACTGGCAATATGGATCCAAGAGCACATCAGAGAAATCATCCAATTTGACCAAGTGGGCTTCATCCCTGGGATGCAGAGATGGTTCATCATACAAGAATCTATCAATGTGATCCAACATATAACCAAACTGAAAAATATAAACCACCTGATCATCTCACTAGATGTGGAAAAAACCTTTGACAAATTCATCGCCTTTTCATGATAAAGGTCTTTGAGAGATCAGAGATAATTGGAACATACCTAAACATAATAAAAGCAATACACAGTAATCAATAGCCAACATCAAACATTAAGACGATTCCTCTAAAGTCAGGAACAAGACAAGGCTGCCCCCTCTCTCTCTCCATATCTCTCAATATTGTACTTGAAGTTCTAGATAAAGCAATAAGACAACAAAAGAAGATCAAGGGTATACAAATTGAAAAGGAAGAAGTCAAACTGTCACTATTTGCAGATGATATGATAGTTTACATAAGCAACCCCCAAAAATTCTACTCCTACAACTGATAAACACCTTCACCAAACTAGCAGGATACAAGATAAAATTAAAAAAAAATCTGTAGCCCAACTATGTACAAATGAGAAGGTGAGAAAGAAATCAAAGAAACATCACCCTTTACAATAACCACAAACAACATAACGCTTACCAAACAAGTGAAAGACTTATATAGCAAGAACTTTGTGTCTTTAAAGAAATAAATTAAAGAAGATACCAGAAAATGGAAAGATCTCCCATGTTCTTGGATAGGTAGGATAAACATAGTAAAAATGGCAATTCAATGCAATCCCCATTAAAATCCCAGCACAATCCTTCACTGACCTTGAAAGGATAATAATCAACTTTATATGGAAAAACAAAAGACCCAGGATAGCCAAAACAACCATATACAATAAAGGAACTTCAGGAGGCATCAACATACCCATCTTCAAGCTCTACTATAGAACTTTAGTCCTGAAAACAGCTTGGTATTGGCACAAAAATAGACAGGTAGATCAATAAAATCAAATCAAAAATCCCGATATTAACCCACACAGTACAAATACCTGATTTTTGACAAAACAGCTAAACATAACTCCAGTAGCACAGACACTGAGATAGACAATTAATAAATGGGACCTCCTCAAACTGAGAAGCTTCTGTAAGGCAAAGAAGACAGTTGACAAAACCAAACGTCATTCCACAGACTGGAAAAAGATCTTTACCCAACCTATATCTCATTTCCAAAATATACAAAGAACTCAAGAAACTAGTCACCAAAACACCAAATAACCCTATTAAAAATGGGGTATAGAACTGAAGAGAATACTAAATAGAGAAAATCAAAAAAGCTGGAAGAAACTTAAGAAAGTCCTTAACATCTTTAGCTATCAGCGAAAAACAAATCAAAGAACTCTGAGATACCATCTTACACCTGCCAGAATGGCTAAAATTAGAAATACCAATGACAACTTATGGTGGAGAAGATGTGGAGTAAAGGAACACTCCTCCACTGCTGGTGGGAGTGCAAACTTGTACATATTTTGGAGATTAATATGTTGGTTCCTCAGAAAAATTGAAATCAGTCTGCCACAGGACCCGAAAATCGCACTCTAAGGGATATACCCAAAAGATCCACATCCATGCAACAAAGACATCCGTTCATCTATGTTTGTAGCAGCATTATTTGTAATAGCAAGAACCTGGAAGCACCCTACATGCCCCTCAAATGAAGAATGTATAAAGATGATGTGGCACATTTACACAATGGAATAATATTCTGTGGGAAAAAAAAAACAATGGGTTCGTGAAAATCACAGGCAAATGGATGGAACTTGAAGAAACCATCCTGAATAAGGTAACTCAGTCACAAAAAGAAGAAAATGGTATTTACTCACTCATATATGGATTTTAGACATAGAGCAAAAAATCACCAGCCTATAATTCACACCACCAGAGAAACTAGGATATAAAGAGGAATCTAAGAGATTCATACAAGGTCCCACCAAAGGGGAAAGGGACAAGATATATTGATCATATTGGGAGTCTGTTGAGGGGGGTGAGTAAGTGGAGAGGGAGCTAGGAGAAAAAGTCATGGAGGAGAGGAAAGAACGTGGGACTAGGAAGATTGAGTCAGGGGAGGAATAGATGAGAGAGAGAGAGAGAGAGAGAGAGAGAGAGAGAGAGAGAGAGAGAGAGAGAGAGAGAGAGAGAGAGAGAAAGACAGAGGGAGAGACCATAAAAGAGGGATTCATTAGTCATTACACATTTATAGAGGAAACTGACTCTAGAATATTGCTCAGAGACCTACAAGGCTGACTCTAAATAACAATTTGAGCTACATTGCACATACTACCATAAATGCCCTTCCCTCATAATGATATTGATTACTAACATATCCACCATCATAGAGCCCTCATCTAGTAGCTGATGGAAATAGAAGCAGACACCCACAGCTAAACACTGAGCTGAACTAGAATCCAGATGCAGAGGGGGAGGACAAGACCAGGCTACAGAAACCCTTAGAGACTGTTGACCTTAACAAGGAGGAGCTAATGGACTCCCAGACTGTTAGCTGGGAATCCAGCATTGGACAGACTCAGACACCCTGAACATGGGTCTAAGTTTGAAGGCTTGGGCAGTCTAAAGGACCTTTGACAGTGCAACCAGGATCTATCCCTGGTGCGCAAAAGGACCTTGGGAGCATATTTCTCATGGAGGGATACTCTCTTAACCTAGACTCAGGAGGGAAGGCCTATTCCCTACTCTTAATGACTCAACAGATTTTGTTGACCCCTCCTGAAAGACATCACCTATCTGTGGAGTATGTGTGGGGGAATGGAATGAGAGGATGGTCAGGGGTCATGTGATGGTGGGATAGATGTAGGGAGTGAGGGAGGGTGAGGGCATTGGGATCAATATGTAAAATAAGAAAAAATAAATAAATAAACAAAAAATAAATTCATTTGTTGATAAAAATGTATCTAAAATTAATACATTTTGAAATAACAAATAATTAATAAAGAGTAAAAATGATGTTTTATTAAGAGTACCAAGAAAATGGAAATAACCTAGATGTTCATCATTTGAGGAATGAGTAATGAAAACGTGGTATATGTACACAATGCGATGTTGCTTAACTGTTATGGAAAAATCCTCCTGAGTGAGGTAAATCAGACCTAGAAAAATAAGCACAAACCTCCTATCCAGTTGTGACAGAACCAACACTTTATTTTTTTTTGAAGTCAAGGCTCATTTTGTGGGATAGAACCTATACATGACATTATTAAATTGGCCAAAAACAGTATTAAATATTTCATGGGCCTAGGAAAAAACTACTATGATTGTTCTGCTTTGGATTATTGAAGCAAAATGGCTCATAATGGCATATTACTATACCTGTATCTAAGTGCATTTTCTCAAATCTTACAAAAGAAGCATTACTTGTAGTAGATGGGAATTTATACACAGTTTAACAATTTGCAGACTGTGAGAGGGTTTGGAACTCTAGTTCGAAAGGGGTTGGCTTCATCAAACCCCCTACTACACTTCAAGAGGAAAGTGGGGTCAATCTGAATGAAGTTCAGGAAGGGCCAAATCATGATCAAATATATCACATGAAATTAATTACAAATGATTTGAGATGAGATAATAATGGAAGAATAATAATGAAATATAATGGGAGATTGTATGGCAGATTTGAGGAGGGAGTATGAGGTAGGATAACTAAAACTAAAGACCTCAGCAAAGCTATTAAAACTTATTATTGCAGAAATTTCCCAAACTTTATACAAGTGCATATATATAAGAAAATCAAATGGTATCATATTGCCAAATGCTGGAGCTCAGGCAGAGTAACAATTATTTCTATATACAGCCAGTACATATTTCTAGATTCTATCCAAGCAGAAGATATTTAATGCTAAATGAGGACCTGAAAGCTCACTTGACTTATATTTGGTTACTTTCTATGTATCTTTGAGGGAAATAGTGTAGAGTAAACTATGTTCTGCAACCTGAAAATTTCTAGAGGGAAAATGCTTGCAATTGTAGTAGGGCTAGACTTGATCTTGCTATTTTACTCAAACTTAACCACAAATCAAACTGATGGTATAGCTTCTACTAATGTCACTGCATGCAAAGTATAGTGCCCCGGAATCAATACATGTACATTTTGGTAAAGCTATAATGTGATGAGAAAAAGGAAAAAAGAGGTATTGCATGTTTTTAATCCCAGCACTTTGGATGTGGAGGTAAGTGAGTCAAGTTAAAGTCAATCAGGTCTTAAAAGTAAATTCTATCCACCTGGGTATATATATGTTGAGAAATTGGATCAAAGAAGAAAAAGGGAATTGCCTCACTATAAGTAGACAAAGACAAACAAACAAACAAACAAATAAACAAAGAAATAAAACACATCCTAAGATGAAATAGAATACCATTGTCTTGTTTTGATGTGTTCAAGAATAGTTGGAACTTCAGGATAATAATAAAATCATTAGCAATTTGAAGCTTATTATGCTGTTTTATATAAAAAACCCCACTACTTATCATTCAAGTATTTGCTAAATTAATGCTATAAATAATTTAAAATTTTCATTTTAAGGTGATGGGGGATGTTCTTCTGTATACTGTGAATATATGTTTAGGCAGGACCGAAACTCTGTCTTGAAGTGGAGCCCAACACTGTGCAAGAACTTCTATATGAAACCAAGCCTCAGTGGGCTTCCTAGACTCACAGTCTTATGCAAGCCCTGGTGCAGAGATGCTGTGGATATCGGCCTTTAGTACAGTATGGCAGATTCCAGACACAATATACAGAGGTCTTGTCTCCAAGCTGCACAGCATGCTGCAAGCTAGATTTAGCTTTTACTCATACAGACAAAAAAGTTTTATTGGCAATGTGCTACAAGCTGCTTGATGGTGGCATGGATAAGAGTCATGGTGGTGAGCACAGCTCCCAGAGCTTGAGGTAAAGGTACCTTTGCCAAGTTGGAAAGCCAAATTGGGTGTAGCCAGCAGCCAGCCACTGCTTTAATTTTAACCAGGGTGTTTAGCAATTTAAAGACTCATGTGTCATTAGAAGGTAAAGATATACAGTAAAGATGGACTCAGAAAAGAAAACAGTTTACAGTGTTTTTAAAAGTATATTTAGTTTTGGCAGAGAATAGAAAATGGATAGAAAAAAATGCTTAAAAAAATAGAGTAGCTATGTATAGTGGCACACACCTTTAATCCCAGCACTTGGAAGACAGAGGCCAGCCTGGTCTTCAGAGTTAGTTTAAGGACAGCCAAAGTTACACAGAGAAATCCTGTCTCAAAATAAATAAATTAAAATTGAATTAAATTTAAAAAATAGAGTAATAAAAATTCACACAAATATGGAAAATGCACAAAAAGTCTGGAAACTGTATATTATTGTGTTTTCTTTGAATTATTTGATTGCTGAGGTCCTTGATGGAGTTGAAGACAGACAGTTATGGTTATGGTTTACCTTAGTTATGACAAAAGATATGTTATATATAAACTTTTAGACTCACAAAGACTCACAGGAAAGATGATAGAATATTTCTTTAAATTTTGGCAGATGTTAGTGCACTAAATATTATAATTATAATTATTGCTTGATAACTGATTTTTATATAGAATTTTACTATATTAAAGTTAAAACTCTCCTTTTTATTTAGAGAGAAAAGAGGAGATGATGGAAGATGTTGCTGTATATGCCATGAATATATGTTTCCTCTTATTGATTGATGAATAAGTGTTGATTGAGCAGTAGCCAGGCAGGAAGTATAGGTGGGGCAACAGACTAGATAAGCTGGAAAGAGAGGCAGAGAAAAGAGTCACCAGGTAGACGCAATGTAGCTACTTGGAAGGTAGGATACCTGGCATTCTCTGGTAAGATAATGCCATGTGTAAATACACAAATTAATAGTCAGAGAGAGCTAGGCAATAAGAAGCCTGTGCCATCAGCCATTTTATAATTAATATGAACCTCTTTGTATTTATTAGGGACTAAATTGATACAGGACCAGGAGAGACAGAATCTCCATCTTCATTAACCTTATTTTGTATTAAAATAATTTTGTGGAAGAAGTTAATTTTTGAATAATACATAATAAAATAAATACTTGAAAAATATTACAAAAGTTATAAATTATGATCATAATTTGAACACTTGACTCTATTTACAATATCCACTACTTACTAGTCAAAAAGATTAAGCATTGCTTTATTGTGATATATTTATTCATTGATATCTATAAAATAACAAAAATATTAGTATTCTACTATTGTATAAAAATGATTAAATTTATAACTTTTAAATGGTTGAAAATTACTTACGATAAAAATTGCAAAACTCAATAAAGTGCAGTATTCAAGTAATATGTTGCTCAAATAATTAAGTTAAAATATTAACTGAAAAAATAATTATAAATGATTTTTGACAAAACTCTTCTTTGCTTTTTATTTTTATTTTTCTAGATAGGGATTCTCAATATATCTCTGGAACTAGCTCTATATACAAGACTTGCCTAGAACTTGGAGAGATCAGCCTACCTTTGCCTCCTGATTGCTGCGGTTAAAGGCATGTGCCACCAGTGCCATTAGACAAAACTCTGAAATATTAAATGAATCATTAAATTAACTAACATTTAAACTACATTTATGAGTATATTTGTTTGTTTTTAAGGTTTGCTGCATCACAAACATTTGAGAAAATTATATATGCTTTCAAATAAAAAAGTATATGCTGTGAATACTGTTTCAAAATATGAGAAATAATTCTAGATGCATCAGAATGCCATGTTTCTTAAAATGTCCTCTTTCACGATGATCCAATCACCAGAGAACAATTGTGCACCCAAACCTGTTTGGAAAGAAACAAAGAAAACTTTAGGGACTTGAGTTTGACCCCAGCTCTTTCCTAGCACAGATATCTGTCTATAAAATCACCACTTGCAGCAGGATGGCCTATACCACACCATTTAGGCCTTCAGTTACTGTCACTGAGTATGTCTAGTTGTATTTAAATGCATTCACAAAATGCAGCGATCTCTTCTACTCATTTTTTTTAATCTAAAAATATGTCAAAAATGAGAGCACATGCAGACTCTTGTTTCTTCGATTTTCTTTTTGTGTTTAACACTAGCAATAAAGCAATCAACCTACTTGACAGGTAATAAGCACAGGAAACATAAACAGAAATATATTTCAGTAGCATTATTTTGACTTTCCTAAAAACATAAGCTAATGATCAATCTTTATTTATACTTTTAGAAATAATTATTGTCTGAATACAGTTCCTCGGAGAACTGTAAAATCATTTTACTTCTTTATGTAATGGTGTTGAAACTTCAGAAATGTGCTCATCTTATACCTCAAAGATAGACTGACTGTTAGGAAGGTGTAGCATGAAGTTATTTTAAAGATATTTCCATTGATTCTGCTAGAAGATTGGCCCATTACTTTCACCATGCATTTCAACATTCTACCACTGTCCTAAAATTTTCTGGCATTCATTTATCACACTGACAGAAACCAGTTTAAAATTTAAATCCATTTCCCTCCTGAATCCTGTAAAAGAGTTTCTAGGCTAGAGCATGTGTGATGACTGATGATGCTTCCGTCAGGTGCCAGTAGAGGCAGCAGCATTGCTCAACAAGTGCTTTAACAAGATAAACAGTGGGGCAGATTACAGAAAAACAAATGGCTTATCACTCGGAGGCTTCCATGGCATTCTTCATCTTTGTCCTCAAATGTCATTTCCACAAATCGAGCATTTCACAAGTAGAAAATGGGCCTAAAAATAGATCCATATTTAATTCACTCCTAACCCATCTCGTTTAATATTTTAAAGATAGAATACACAATAGAAACATAGGAAAAATGAAAGATTTCTAAAAGCATTTTTTGAAGTAGACAAACTGAATGTCAATATAAAATATGTAGATTCTTTGAATTTAGCTTTATATCATCTTTCATCATTATGACACTATTTTATCTATTTATCTGAAGTTTTAGCATTCAGACTATTTCCCATTATAATTTCTGTGAACAAGGGTGTCTCACTATCTGAACTATGAACAAATTGCTTCATACACTTGTCCCAATATAAGCAATAATTAAGAGCATGGAATTTTAAAATATCTTTTATTAATTTGAATCAACAATTTCAAAAGTATGAGACTAAAAGCCAACTGTATTATGATGACCAGAAAACTCCAGAGGCAAGGAATTACTATAGTCACCTTGTCTTCACAGTGGAATAATGGAGAGACACTTAATTATGTTCCTCATTCATTTTACATAGTTTAAGCAGACTATTGTTTAAAAGATCAAAGTTTGTTGATTTTATCAGCTCAAGTATGCAATAACTTCCATGAAATTTAGTCTTACAATATAGTATTCATGTGTCCAACTTGATTATGTTTATCTTTTAAATAAAACATGGCCACTGACCAAAAATAAAAGACTTTTCTGATGTTTCTATAAACTTTAGAGACACTATTCAAACTTACAATATGACATATTAGCCTCATCTGAGGTTTCTATAAACTTCAGACACACTGTTCAGAAGTACAATATGACATATTAGCACCAGAGTTTTAAAGATCTATTAGTAAAATTAGTACAGTAATTTTATCACTAGTACAATACACAAAAAATACGTAACTTTGAGATTATGCTTGTTCGGTTTTAATAAGTATTCCTATTATCTAGCACAACATAAAGGCTTTGAGCATAGAATATTATGATTACTAGGGAATTTTGTTAGAAGAACTTGAATCTGTAAAAGTGTTTATGGGAGTATAACCCATGTGCTACAGGGAAAAAATACAGAAAATTATAGTCTCGGCATTTTGGGAGAAATAAAACTTAAATTTCAATTCATCATTAATATTTGAAGATCATTTTCTATTCACCCTTACCATACATTAAAATTCCACACTATAAAATGCTTGAAAGTTATACAGGGAGAAGCTAGATTCAATGAACAAGAATACTTGGGTGAATCGCTGAGTTAACTGAGAGGGAGTGGAATTGAACTACATGAAATTTCCTGGCCACGACAGGAAGAAACCAGTTCTGGAACATGTACTTAGACTCACTCAGAACATCTTACAAAGATTCCAAAGGCTAAGTGTATGTGAAGCTTTGCTGTCCCCTTTGGCATTTGTCTTCTTGAAATAATTGCACAGCTAAAATATGTGAATATGTCACCAGGAATTGTGCCACACTTGTCTGTAACATTCAGTGATGTGAGGAAAAAAAATAACTATCATTAAATGAATAAGACCAGAGGAAACTGATAATAGTTCTAATAAAAAGAACCTGATTAAGATTGAATTCACTATGGATATGTACTCATTGAGACACTTCAGAGAATTTCAGAGATTGACTTGGCTATCCAAAAAAATGCAGCCGGCAAATTTTCTTAAAAGACCACACCACCATTCACATTCTAAACTGCTCTTTTGATTTTATTAAAATTAACCATTTTTCCATATCCACAGCACTTAAATGTTGGTGATTCTGGCTTTTCATTACTTCCATAGTTTTAATTTAAAAATCATTTATTTCTTCATGTTTCCCAGTTATGAAGCTTTGAGATTTTTGTCTTGATTTCTAAAATAGTACATCAATAAAGGAAGCTATACTTACACCACTTAAAATATTCTCAGGCTATGCTATGTCTATGCTTATTATTACTTTGACTTAAATAAGATACACATATACACAGAGACACATACATTTACATAATGAGATATCTTTCATAAATAAATATAGTATTTACAATATTTGTCTTAATTATTGCTCTGTTGCTGTGAATAGATATCACCAACAAGGTGTCTCATGAAAGGAAGCATTCAATTGAGTGATTGCTTACATTCCATTTCAGGGAATTAGTCCACAACAATCATGGCAGAGAACATCACATCAAATAAACGGGCACTACTATTAGAGCAGTAACTAAAAGCTTGCATCATTTCTGATTGTTGGAGACAGAGACAGAAATCTCATTCTGCTCCCACTGACATCTCCTCTAGTAACACCATACTTTCTAATGCTTTCCAGAAAAATTCCAACAGCTGGGGAGCAAGCATTCAAACACACGAGCCTATAGAAGCCATTATCATTCAAACAACAATATATTGTAGCTCAACAAATTGATGATTTCCATTGATAAGGGAATATCACTCTGATACTTACAAACACATACAGACTGGCATATCATGACTGAAGGAGGCAGTGTTGTCAGAGAGAAAAACCATTAATCAGTGGCAGAATTTAGCATCAACCAAGATAACTTAAATTATTCAGTTACTATTATTTGTCATTTCCTTCACATATACTTTCTCTCATATCATATCATTGCCATATTTAAAATTTATTTACATCTGGGGATTGTTAATAAGAAAGTAAAAGATTTATTTGAAGACGATTTTGATATGGCAATAAATCAATTGAAAGTGACAATTTATTTTATTGCTGAACAATGTTCTATTGAAATGATAACACTTTACGTAATCACTGCCTCCTAGCTAAGGGTTTTTTTTGAATGTATATGATTCTATCACAACACACACCAATCACAATCCCCCCCCTTTACTCCATCACACAATATCCCCTCTCCTCCATATGCAAGTCCCCTCTATTCCTAAGGAAAGGTACAGGACCCCAATAGACAATTATCAAATATACAATACACCAAGAAATTATTTTTACTAGCTGCCTTATATGACTAGAAAATTGAAGGCTATTGCTTTAAAGCAAAAATTAAAAAGAGAATGTTTTTATAGCTTAATCACATATTACCTAACATCTCAAAAAGTCTAACATGTGGGTATCAGTATGTGCCACATTATAATATTATTTCTGCAGGGTTAGTGATATCTATGTTTAATAATGGTGGCATAACAAACATACTATGGACTGAGAGATTTAGTGTGTTCACTAAGAAAAGCAAAGAATTGTATAGCTTAATCATTTATTATTTTCTAATGGTATTGCACACTATGTCATCTATAGCAAAGGAGAATTTGAGATTTTCTTCTAGGAAAATTTCATCCAAACAAAACTCAAGAGGAATATACCTTATTTCAGAAGAAAAAAAAAACAAAACAAAATGAAACAAATAAACAAAAGACATCTCACATGTACTTCAAAGGGAAGATAGTCTAATTAAGCAGTGACTCAGATCTCATAATTCCAAAATCTTTTTGCTTGGATATGTTGACTTCACTCAGAGGCCTATGCTCACTGTATATTCTGTGAAACATAAGGACTTATTTTTTCTCTGAGTACTAAAAGTTGTCTTTATTATATTTTTGTTAATCTATACAGTTGGAGATGGAGTCAGGTATATATAATAAATGTGAAAATTTATAATCTTATATCTTTGAATATATTCATCATATGTACATACATTATATATACATTTATAATATTCCATATGCAAATAAATTATCATTGTCCATATGCACAAATATATACATACACCCAAGTGTAAGCTCTTTTGCAATATGTACATATACATATATATTTATATGCATAGAGATATATGTATACACATACATATACACACAGTTTCCTATAAAAGGAAATTTTACACACTGGGCAGTTTTGACATAATGCTTGTAGATGACCTGAATAAAGACAGAAAGTTCTTCCCCTTGAAACTGCAAACCACTTGGCCTATCTAACTGTGGTAATTATAAGAATGAATAGGAGCCTTATTTTTCTAAACAATAGGAAATTAAAATTAAATCTATTTTGAAAGAGATACAAGCATTTACTTTCATTACATTTATTTTCATCTTTCTGGTGTTTTGAATGTGGTGGTTTATAATCCTATTGACAAAGAATAAATGAGCTAAAGAAAGTAAATTATGAAAATTATTGAGGGAAGATAGGAAATAAATGTAAAGACAGATTTCAGACATGAGCATAACTATACAGACTGTATACATTCCTTCTTTCTCTGGCAGAACTTTCTCCCTTTGATGTTAGCAAATGAAAAGTGAGAGAAGGACATTACAGAGGTACAAACTAAGAGCACTTTATGAATGAATGTAGCAAAAGATGGCAGAGGAAAACTCAGAAACAGATGTGCAAATGTCCTGATGACATGATACTGTGTTCCCAATCTGGGCACAGTATCTTTTGTTAACCTGATAGTTAATGAAGGGTTGATGATGTAGAGACAGTTGCTACTTCTTCCCCTTTTTTAAGTCAACCAAGTACCTCATAATAGTGTGTTTTTGAGTTAATTTGGAGAAAACAATGACTCCATATATGAGATTCCTCTACCTAGCTGGATTTGTAATGAAATAATTTATACTACACAGTTTATGAATGGCAACTGCATGCTATTTCAAGGAGTCAATCATTTTCCATGACATGTGTGCTATTACACTAAACCATGATCTGTATTTATTTTATATAGCCTCATATAGTTTTAAGAGACCTGCTTGGTCATGAATACCAAGTTTTCTGTATGTAATTGAGCTCAGTGGATATTAATTATAGCTACCCTTAAAGTTTCACTAAAATATATCAGAGAATTAAATAAATCCAAACATTATAATCTTGTCTAAATTGTCATTATCTAGTCTGTATATCAATCATTGTCCAATAAGGTTGAAATAGAACTTTGATATCTGAAAAAGATAAAAAAATACAGTTTAATTACAGGTCATGCAGCTTCAGTGCTCATGATTTTATCTGGCATTCCAGCTATTGAGAAACGTATGAAATAGTAGACAATAAAATTATGATTTTAGTCATGTATTTTGGTTCTTACATGATAAAATTAAATTGAACTTATCCCCATTTTTAATATATTCACATTAAAGGTCCTTTGTACATTCCTTTCTATATTATTTCTTGCGATTATACTAAAATCACATCATTTCCTCTTTCCCTTTCATCTGTCCAGACCATTTTTTATATCCCTCATTGTTCAATTTAAAATTCATGGCCTTTCTCTTCATTGTGTGTGTGTGTGTGTGTGTGTGTGTGTGTGTGTGTGTGTGTGTGTGATATGTGAGTGAGTGTGCATATTACTAAGTGTTCTTCTAGGTATTTATAAGGGTCTTTATTTTTCAGGGCTCTGATCAGGAGAGAGGAAAGACCATATCAATTAGTCATGTCTATACTAAAGGCTAAGGGAACCTTGCTAGGAATATAATTATGTCATGTTCAGAGGGGTTGTAAGGACTGACTTCACTGGGACAACAAGGAAATGAAGAAAATATGAACATACAGACACATAGAAAAGCTGGAATTTCATAGACTGGGCTCTCTGATAGAAAAATTTCTGCATCCTGGAAGCTCAGCATGTTTAGTACATACTGACGAATAGGGAGGGAAGATTATTAGATACTGATAAACAAGAAGACAAAGATTATGTTATCAGTGTGATCGAAGAGACTGCATTAGCTAATCACAGCAGGAGATGTCTCTGAAAGGACTCAATCCTCAGGTGTTAAATATGGTTTCAGGTGGTATGCTGGCCATTTTCTGCATAGACTGGGAATGACTGTATATGGACCAGTGGAAGTTTTTGCCATTTTCTCCTGAGTCTAACGCTGGGGTCCTTGACATGGCTGGGTTCATATCAACAGCAGTTATCTGCTCATGCTTTCAAACATCCAAGACTCCCACTTCCCATACAATTATAATTATAAATAAGAAGCACATGATTTCATTTGATTTTTCACAAGAAAAAAAGTTCACATGGTTTTTAGCACTGGATTATTAATGGATGATATATAGAAGTATGTCAGACAGCTGATGGGAGATGTTATTCTATAAATATGTTTCTCATACTGCTTAATTAATAAAGCACTGTTGGGCCAATAGGGAAACAAGATAGGCGGGTTAGGAGAATAGGAGGAGGAAAGAGGAAGTAGTTAGGAGGAGTCAACATGGAGAGCCTGACCAAGAGGTAGGACGCCAGTGCTGCTCTGGCCGGTAAGATGAGCCACATGGACATACTTAGAATAGTAGAAATGGTTAATTATTAAGAAAGAGCTAGCCAATGAGGAAATAGGAACTGTCCAACAGATTTATATCAAATACAGAGTCTCTGAGTGTTATTGGGGGCTGGCTTGATAGCGGGGCAGCGGGACCAGAGCTGCAGGGAAAACATGCTCATAACATAATGGTGTCAGGAGTGGAACTGAGAACTTTCATTTAAAACTTAACAAAAGCTTAAAAAATACTTTGTAGAAACAGAAGGACAGAGACAAGCAAGGCTTCTTGGTAGCAGCATTTTTCTCGGTTGGAGTTTGTTTTGCTAGAAACAAAAATTTGCATGGCTCCTTTAATGGAGGTTTCAAAAATTTGCATGAGCGGCAAAAAAAAAAAAAAAACATTGCTTTTAAAGAGCTCTGCTAACAATTCATTGGTATGTAGGAGAGCTGCAATGAAGGTTCACACTGTGTTTTAAAACATACGCTGGCTAGGGAGAGAAAAAGAAACAGGATACAATGGTTTTAAAAAGAAAAATGAAAGTAGAATGTCTGGGTGTGATGGCTCAAGCCATTAATCCCAGCACTAGGGATGCAGAAGCAAACAGATCTCTGTGATTTCAAAGTAAACCTGGTATGCAGTGAATTCCAGGACAGATATAAAGTTACACAGAGAAACCCTGTCTCAAAATATATAAAAATAGAAGTAGAAGAAATAGAGTAATAAAAAAGCCATGTAAAGATGGAAAGCACAGAGAATCTTTGAATATTGTACGCTGTTGTGTTATCTTTAAATTTTTTGACTGCTGAGAAACAAACAACTACTGATAAAAGAAATGCTGCTGGATTAATTCAATTTATATACTTTTAAAATGCTTTGACTCCAAAATTTAAGTTCAAGGACAAGTTACTGGGGAAAAGGATTTCTACTTTTGTTTCCACAGACAATGAACAGGTGTGGATTTCTTCCAGACTCTTGTGGTTTGATCAAGCAAGACCCCCTGAAGCAATGTCAATAGGACAATGCAGCCTTGCAGACGACCACAGCCAAGATTTCTGCATCTTCTTAGGACCCCCAAGAGAGCGCCCCATACCAGCAGGAAGTAGTTGGAAAAGAACAACACCAAAATTCCCAAATATTGTTTATAAATGTTTGTTTTTATTTAAATGGGCTTGGTTATAAATGGTTAATGACCACAAGCAAGCTTTTTAAAGGTAAAAAGAGAATTATGGTATAGATATAAATGCTTTGTTTTGGAATGGATTTTCATTTATTGATACAAATTTAAGGTCAATTTTGTGATATGCATATTTCTCTTGTTAAGGTATTATGTTTATATAGCTCATTGGAAAATGTAATGTATTATTTAATACAGAAAAGAGAGTTACCTATGATAGTCAAAACTTGGAGTTAAGTTAGTTAGAATTTCTAGATATGCAGAGATGTATTTGAGATGAGTAGGCATTCTCAAACCTTTCAAAGACCTACAGAATATGGCATTTAAATTGGTTTAGGGTTTTTCTTGACAGTGAGGCACAACTGCTCCTGGTAACACCACCTGCGTCAGAAAGAAGATGGACCTTGAAGAAAAGCATTATGGAGTTTCCCTCAAATATGGCAAGACTAGCTATTTGGACAATGTACTGCTCTTGTCTAGACTGACTTTATACTGTGTAAACTGGACATGCAGGACCCACAAAAAGGTGACTGCTGATGCAAGATGGACATATGTTTCTCATACTGGTTAATTAATAAAGCACTGTGGCCAATAGGAAAGCAAGATAGGTGGGGCTAGGAGACTAGGAGGAGGAAAGAGAAAGTAGTAAGGAGAAGTCAGCATGTAGAGCATTGAGGAATCAAGATGCCGGGTCGCCGCTCTCCGATAAGATGACCATATGGAAATACTTAGATAAGTAGAAATGGGTTAATAATTAAGACAGAGCTAGTCCATAAACAATAATGGTAACTGGCTTACAGGATTGTATCAGATACAGAATCACTGTGTGTTATTGGGGTGCATGTGGCAGGAGGACCTGGCGGCTGGCCGGGAGGAACAAAGAGTGGGTCAGGCGGCCGTCAGAAAAAACCTGCCCGTAACAGACAGCCACCGAGAAAATACAAGGATCAAACATTTCTTCTATTGAATGAATGCTTCATGACCTTCCTTGCAGAACAATGCTCTTTGGACTACTGCCACTTACTAATATGTTTCAGGGCTTGGAGTTTTGCAGAAAGAGTAAACATCAAGGAACACAAAACAAACAAAACTATTCTAAAAATATGTAATCATTTTTTTATATATACATCAGTCTACTTCCAGTTTCTAAGGTTCACAATTCTGAATGAAAGACTCTAAACAATTTGTTACAGATATTTACATTTCATGATTAATGTGCAATAATGACAAGTACTTTTGTGAGGTCAAATTTTTAGCAGCACAATTCAGATATTATTAAATTCATCTCAGTTGGCTTATATAACAGTGGTAACTTAATTATGTTTTATATAATTGATTTAGGCACAAGCATGGAAATACTGGTGGCTACAAAACTGGCTGTAATTTCAATAAACATTCATTGTTACTTATTTTTTTATTTGGTATTCTTAAAATTTACATTTATACTCATGTCATTCTCTCCTTCCCACTTCTTCCATTCCCTCTTCCTTTCTTTCAAATTCATATTGTCACGTTATTCAAATGAAACTATCTATTGCTGATTCCATTTAGTATAAGTATATGGTTTAATTCCATATGCTGTCTATGATTTCAATCTAACAAGTTATATTTTTATAATCAAGAGGGGTACAGTTAATGGGGAAGACCAGTTCTCTGTTTTCCAGTAGTCAATTGTTGCTTCCAGTTCTTTGTCTACTGGAGTAGTTTTTTTTCCAAATTTTATCCAGATAATGATATGGCTGAGGTACCATGCCTATAGTTCCCAGACATTTCTTGGGGACAAAGTCTCAGGGGATGTTTTCTGGTCCTCGAAGTTTTATTTATTTATTTATTGTTTTGAGACAGAATTTCTCAATGTAGACCTAGCTTTACTGGAACTAGCTCTTTTATACCAGGCTGGGCTTGAGCTCAGAAACCTACCTGCCTCTGCCACAAGAGTGCTGGGATTACAGGCATGGGCCACCACTACACAAAGGTCCCATGATTCTCACAATCATTTTGAGCCACACTTCCTTGAGTTTCCTGAGTCTTGGGTAAAGATATTTTTATTGTGGAAAAATCCACTGGGGATGGTCATCTAAGATCAAATGATCTCTTTATCTTGATCTGATTTTCATCAATTTGTAATTTTGCAGAGAGGAGCTTCTTTGATTTGGGGTGAGAGCTACACTTATCTGTAGGTATAATATTGTTTTCTAATGCAGTTATGAGCTATGCTGGTCTAGTAAAGTGTCAGGAGTATGTTTTCTTCTACAATTCATGACCTCACCAACTTCAGATCTTTGGGTAGGTTCTTAGTACCAAGCATAATATTGTGCCTATTGCATGGACCTTAAATCCAGTTAGAATAGTGTTGGCTACTGCCAGAATATGAAAGTCATTGTTGTCTTTTCAGAGAGATCTTACCATACTGATCATTGCTGGCTTTCACAGGTATTACAGCTAGGTAGGACTAATGTTTACTCCCCTGCTTTGGCAACTTGTCTAACACATTACTGAGACAGGATATATGTAGTTTTAATCCTCTGACTCATGTGTTTAAAGTATATGTTATCTTCAGCAATAAGGACTTACCTTTAACCCCTGGGAGACTACCAGTAACAACTTAATGACCTTTATTATTTGGGGGGTGTATCTCTATGACAAATCTGACCAAAAGAGGTTTCTCATGCCTGAAACTGGGGATATTGTTGTATAGTTAATTCTTGTGGGAAGCATTGTCAATCCAAGTGATTTAACTTCATTAAACACACACACACAAACACACACACACACACACACACACACACACACACGATATATTTTCCTATACATTTAAATTTATTGTGTTTTGTTGTAGTTAGTTAAATATAAATCAATTGTGCTTTGTTTTAGTTAAAATTTAAAGCAATATAATTCTTTAATCGTTTTCTAAGTAACCTCAGTGTTATTTTTCTCTTCTTCCTTCATTTCCTCTTGTGTTGACATTTCTGTTTACCCAATTAAAGCTGTCCTCAGTACTCTGTGATTTCTTCTTCGATGTTACATACAGCCAATTTCTTTGAGTAGATTATGTTCATCAAGTAGTAACAGAGTACCAATACATTCTTGTACTTATTTCTTTTTACAGATGAGTTATACAGGTGGCACAATGATGTTGCTATTCTACAAATATGTGCAAAAATAGAATATTCATATATGTATATTCAAAAATGACATGTACTCTATCTCTTTTGAACTGAGATCAATAAAAGACCTCTGATAGGCTACACACTCTTTACTCTCTTTTGTCTCTGTATAAAACAAAATGCCATTCCTTAGTTTTTCTGGTAAGATATGTGATTATTTGAACATGGATAAATAGGATAATGAAATAGGTCAGAATTTTAATAATGGTAAATATTCTAGTAATGACCAGAGAGACTCTAGACCCATTTTACTTATAAAATTCATGTTAAAAAAATGACTTTTGTTGCTTATTATTACTTCATTGTTTCACTGGCAACAAATAAATAATAACCAATAAAATACTCCAAACTTTTGTATTCTCTAAAGACAATTAGACCAGGATGAATGAGACTATAAGTATCAATGCTTGGACTTTGCCAGAAAATTTCTTCTTGGGGTAAATAAATCATTAAAACTTTTCATGCTTGCTTCAGCTTGAGTGAAATTGATTGTAGACATGAAGGCTTCAGGCATTTTGCTAAGTGTTCAACAGAAGACTTTTGTCACACACTAGAGCTATTTGGCATTGTGAACAAAAAATGAATGCCAAGAAGCTTATAAAAGTACAAGAAACATTCTCAAAATCTATTTGCAGTAAGTAGAATGATTCACCAAGCTGACAATAAGATACAGTATGGCCTAGCCCAAAATTCAAGGTCCTTGAGAGATTTGTTCATTATTCAGTTAAGATTATCCTTTCTTTAAATTGTCAATTTAGTGGAGGACTTTTTAAATGTTATTCCTGATGAAGATAAAAAAATCAGCCACTTTTTCATTTATATAAAACATCTGAAAATCAGTAAAAATTAGCAAGGTTGCAAATCAATCAGAAAACTATGCCACATGAAAGCTGAATTAAGAGCTCTGCTATAAATGAACAGGCAGAATCTTAACAACCAAATTGCCATCCTGCCTGCTCAGCTCTGAGCAAGTTGAATTTTCCACCATTTCAAAACACCATATACATAATATGGTGTTTAAGAGAACCTGCATGCTGTCATTGAGCCATGAAGCAGGTGAGGAATATCCCCTTCTTCTCCAGATAGTTTACTCATACTATCAAAAATGGGCAGGGTGGCAGTTGTTAGAAACCTTGCTATTAAATCATGAACATTGCATCTTGAACTTTTCTTTTTGTTTATTTATTTTATTAGAAATAGATTCTTCTGTCACACAATACATCCAGACTACATTTTCTCCTCCTTGTTCCACTCTCTTAGAAACCCCCTACATCCCTATCTCTCAGATGAATTACTCCACCCTTTACCTTCACAATAAAGATGCTTCCAAGAGACAACAACCAACACTATACAACAAGATACAGTTAGAAAAGTCAAAAAACTTCATATCAAGTGTAGACAAGGCATTATGACTGTTGTGTCTAGTTATGGGTTTCTGACCTATCAGTGTTACCAGGTTATGACATATAAGATGTCATTATGAACATGATCTCTTCAAGATTATATGTTGAGAATTTTATAATCTTGATCCCATCCTATGTATCCATTACCATACCACAAAAGCTCAAGAGTCAATGCTAATTCTCTGTTGGGCACTACCAAAGAGTTATAAAAATCTTGAAGAAATATTGCCCAAGAGGGCCTTTTGGTCATAAGAGGGGTCTTGTCAAAGGTAATTAAGTGCATCCTGCTCATTTCTATCATTTTTTGTCCATTTCTAAGACAGGTGCTCCCTGTCTCCTGGTCATCATGATTCCACATTGACATTAGGATAGTACAAAATTTATCATGGACTTCACTGCTGAAGCCCTAAAGTATGATTAATAATTCTTCCTAAACTAACATCTTGTGTTAAACGAATGGTAAACCAACACAGAAACTACTGGATGAATGTTAGTTTACTTGGATTCTAATTATCAGTTTTCAGCTTTAATGGAGCTTACTACCTGGAGACCTTAAGCCTGTTAGTACTGGATGCTACTTGTAGCCTTCCATGTCATTTTCCCCTTGCTCATCATTGTCCATTGTTGCTTCTTTGCTATATAAGACCCAGGACACACATTTTCTCCTTGATGTCAAATTTAAACAGTACTTTATGTGATTAATGTTGGCATCAAACATACATATGTAATTCAAAACATTATAGAACAGCATTTAGATAAATTATTTTTAGTTTTTGCTTTGACACACAAGTTAGAAAGAAATGCATCTTCATCTCCCCTGTGAAGACTGAAATATTCTTTTTGAATAAATGGTTTTATTTGTAAAGGAAATAAAGGTTATTTTGTATGGTTACACAGACAAGCTCTAATTCAGACTCAGTCTCAACTAAATAAACTTACAAGGAACTACCTACACTAGAAATGGTCTGGATATTCCTTTAATTCCATTTGTTTTGAATCTTTTTAATGGTGTCAAGCCAGATTTCCATTTCTTTGGCAGAAAAAGTTAGAGATACTGATTTCACATTTTCATCTTGTATAAACATTTCTGGCTTCCATGTTTCAGTGTAAATAAAGTAATGGGTGTTGTTACTCATTATTTCTAAGCACTCATTGGTATGGATTGCTTTGAAGAAAACAACTTTTGTGGATTCTTTATTTGTTTTAAGAAAAAGTGAGGCAATCAAATAAATACCAGGCAGTAAGGGATATTTGTGTGTGTGTGTGTGTGTGTGTGTGTGTGTGTGTGTGTGTGTGTGTGCGTGTGTGCGTGTGTGTGCGCGCGCATGCTTGTGTGTGTGTGTGTGTGTGTTGTACTAGTTGTTATAGTTATAGTTGATACAAACTAATCAAAAGATTTTCAATTGAACTTGTACCCTATACAAGGGAGACAAAAACCCACTGCTTATTCTAATAATATATAAGTCTTTATGAAAATTTTCTAGGATTATTCTGATGGAAATAATAACAAATTCCAAGAAGATAGTCCTAGGTGGCCAATGATATTAAATAAGTAGTTTGTATTATTGTCCAGTGAAACCAATCATATACTAAAATGTTCAGTGACTATACTATTTTAGATAATAAAGAACCAAGTTGCTTCAATTCACTTTATATATGAGTAACTTGGATGAAGTAGAAGACCATCCATCCAACCCAAAACACCTCACATATCAAATGACATAGCGTAGTCCTGCCAATAAGTTTTATCTATCAATCATTTTATACAGACTTCCATTATAAGTTTGGTTAAACCTATTGCATTATGATTGATATTAACTATTTTATTAGTTTGAGAAAAGCTTAAGAGATCAGTAAAGGGCATCTCTGTGGCTGTCTTTCATGATGTTGTAAAACACAATTATGTTACAAGAGCTCTAACCTAATGACTAGGTTAATATTTTGATGGAATTCAAACATAACAGTATTGCTGAGAAATAATGAAGGGGCAGGAAGTATGCCACTAGGGACATGTATTTAGGAGTTATATTTGGCCTTTGCTCCTTATATTTCGATTAGCTGCTTCCTAACAACTATGAGTTGAACTCTTCTTCTCTAATATGATCCTCCTGAAAAAAGAACTGACATATCTAAAACTGTGAGCCAAAATACACATTTCTTCTTTTAAGGTGTTTTCTTTAGGTACTTGGTCATAGTGATGCAAAAAAAAATGTGCAGGCATGTATATTTTGACATACATGTTGATTTTATATATATATTCTTTTTATGTAATTTTTTAAATTTAAATTTGAAACAAACTTTTTTTAATATATTAATCCTAGTTCCTGCAACTTACTGTCCTCCCTGTTTGCCCCACCAACCCTCATCCCATTCTCTTTATGCTCCCAGGAAGGGTGTGGCCTTCTATGGGGAATCTTCAAATTTTGTCATATCATTTGGAGCAGGGCCCAGGACCTCCCCCATGTGTTTAGGCTGAGTTATCTATTTGTTATCACATTGATAAGTACCATCCTATTCAATTTGTAGGCCAAACAAAGAGGACATTACTTTAAATATGATATGCAGGTTAAAATACCATTTGAAACTGAGTATCAATGATTATAAAATGTAAGAGTGTACAAGTGTACAACCACTATGGAAATCTGAAATTTGGTAATTTATATACTCTCAGATCCATGTATATCACTCTTGGCCATATAGCCAAAGGATGCTTCATCCACCCCAAGGGAAACCACTCAACTCTGTTTATTAGTACTCTATTGATAATTATCAGAAACTAGAAACAAGCTAGATATTCCTCAGTGGAATAATTGATAAAAGACATTGTAGTAAATTTATACATAGAAGTATTGCTCAGATATTAAAAAATGGCATCATGAAATCTGTAGGTGAATGGATGGAAATAGAAATAATCATTATGAGTGAGGTAACCTATAACTAGAAAGATAAACACGACAGATATTCCAATAAAAATTATAACTATGCTACAATCCATAGTCCCTGAGTGTTCAGGAATAAAGGAAAAGACTATGCATGACAGCTTGATTTCCTTTGGAGAGGAAAATAGAATAGGTTTTATAGGTGTACTGGGGATAGGAAGGATGGGAAAGGTAGGGCCAGATAGGGAAGGGGAAAAGAAATGGTGGTGTAGAAGGGAATGTGGGGAGTGGCAGCTAGAAGTGAGGAGTATTTGAGGGAGGGTCTGGGAAACTAGTGCAGTGAAAACTTTAAAAATTATAAAGGGGATCCTAAAAAAGTCTTCAAAATGAGGGAGTTGGAGTCCTACCTGGCCACCTCTTGTCACCAAACAAAGTTTCTACTAATATGACTGGCTTGTATCTAATTATATTGTTGGACAAAGGATTTCCATGGAAATCTCTAAATAACCCAGGTATTTACAAAGATAATGGGATGTTCTCCACAAGTGGACATCAGCTCAAAAGTCACACAACTCATTAAACTTGGAGAGGCTAACCTGATGTCTATATAGTGTCTTCACCCTTAATTTCTTAGATCTTTGTTAAGGGCAGGTAGGTATTCTGCAGGCTACCAAAAGAGAATTGTAAACACTAACTCAGCCATAAAACCTTTGATATAATTTGTCATTCCTGAACAATATTCTAGGGCAATAGTGGCACAAAATTTGATTTGTGGGACTAACCAACCAATGTCTCATTTTCTTAAAACTCTCCTCACTTGATGAACTCATACCTAGGTGACAAAGAACAAGAGACCAGATGGCTCAGAGGCCTAGACAAAAGCAAATACTACTGGTAAAAAAAAATGAAGTGACAATAAAATGACTCATAATGATACTCTGCTGTACTCATAGAACGGTGCCTTATTCAACCATCATCAGAAAACTTTCATGCTGCAACAGAGAGGAGCAATGCACAGATGCACAGACACACACACACACACACACACACACACACACACACACACACGTCTTGGAACATACAGCTCTAAATAAGATGTCTCCACCAAATTCCTCCCCTCAGAGCTAAGAAACTCTGCAGGAGAGGAGGTGGAATGATTTAAATAACCAGCAGAGATGGAGAACACCAAAAGAACAAGGCCCTCGCGATCAACCGAAAAGAGTTTATAAGAACCTATGCCATCAAGGCCAGATCTCCCATATCTGTAGTAAGATGTGGGGCCATCTCTGCCTAGTGCAGGGGACCAGTTATCCCATGAGGGTCAAGGCCAGGTATTCTACTGCAGTGTACAAAAGGGGAACAACAAGCTCTCCTGTGACCAATGAGAGTAGGGCCAGCTCAGCGAACCCTCAGATTTCAACATATATGGCTCCTTAGCCCTTCTGTGGTAGCATGAACACAGACCCCATATGAAGCAGGATTATGGACCCAGACATGGCCCTTCTCAGCAGCCCAGGCTAGATGACAACATGGCCCATTCTTGATAATGGACAGGTCATCCAGACAAAAACTATATGGAGAAATAATGGAAAAAGCAATGTTAAGACTCAAATGGACTTAACATACCTACAGAATATTTCACATAATCACAAAATAATGTATTTTCTTCCTAGCCAATCACAGGAACTGTCTCTAAACTTGACCACATACTTGGTAACAAAGTAAGCCTCACCAGGTACAATAAAACTGAAATAACTCCCTGTATCCTGTCAAATCACCATGGATTAAAGCTGGATTTCAACAACAGAAACAACAGAAAGCCTATAGATTCATGAAAAAGGAAAAAAAATATGTACTAAATCATTACTGGTTAAAGGCAAAATTGAGAGAAAAAACTAAAAACTTCCTAGATTTCAATGATATCTAAAACTTTTAGGATACAATGAAACCAGTGCTAAGAGGAAAGTTTACATAAATAAATTGAACAGATCTCATACTAGTACCTGAAGAGCATACTTTACAATTCTACACCAAAAAAAGCAATCACATCCAAAAGGAGGAGATGGCAGGAAATAATCAGACTGAGGGCTGAAATTAAAAGGAATAGTATAAAGTATCAGTGAATGGTTAAATTAGGTTTTTTTTTTTTTGAGAAAAATCAACAATATAAACTCTTATCCAAACTAAAAGGTTGAGAATAACCAAATTATCAAAATACAAAATGAAAAGGGTGATATAACAAAAACAAATCATAAAAGTCCAAAGAATCTTTAGGTTATACTTTAAAAACCCGTACTCAACAAAATTTGAAAATCTAAAAAAAAGTGTTCAATTTTGTCAAACATACAAAAGTTGAATATAGAAGAGATAAAAATTTTCAATAAATGCATAATATCTAAAAAATTAGAAGCCGTCATTAAAAGTGTCCCAACCAAAGAAAAAAAAATGAAGCTTATGGTCATGCTGTTTTAGCACAAAAATCCTACCAGACTTTGAAGAAGAGCTAATGCAAATACTCCTCAATTTTTTCTGCAATACAGAAAATGGAGTCATTTTAATTTGAAAACCACAGTAAGACTATAGAAAGAGAAAACCTCATAAACATAGTTGTACAAACACCTCAAAAAGATCATCCACCATGATGAAGTAAGCTTCATCCAGAGATGCAGAATTCAACATATGAAAATCGGTTAATTTAATCCAACACATAAACAAACAAAAGTCATAAAAAGTATGACTGAATGGTGATCTCATTAGATGCTAAAAATACTTTGACAAAATCCAATATTCATTCATGGTAAGTAAGGGATACAAGAGACATACATACACATTAATAAAAGAATTTATAGCAAGCCTGTAGCCAAAATGGAAGAAAATACAAAACAATTCCACTAATATCAGGAAGAAAATAAGCCTGTCCACTTTCTCCATATTTTCAACATAGTACATGATGTTCTAAATAGAGCAAAAAGATAATGGAAGAAGATCCAAGAGATGTGTGTTGCAAACAAAGAATCCAAAGTATCATTATTTGCAGATGAGCAGATAAGCAACCCCAAATCTTCTATAAGGGAATTCTAACAGCTGACAAACACCTTCAGTGAAGTGACTGTGTACAAGATTAACTCCAATTTCACTAGCCTTAATACATGCAAATGATGCAAGAGTGGAGAAAGAAATCAAGGAAACAACACCCTTCACAATAGATAGCAAATGTTGGCAAGGATATAGAACAAGGGTAACACTCCTCTATTGCTGGTGGGAGTGGCAACTTGTTCAGCTACTTAGGAAATCAATAAGGTGGTTTCTTAATAATTTGAAATTGACCTAAATCAACACCCAGCTACTCTTGGGCATATACCCAAAGGATGCTTCATCTTACCACACGAACACTTTAGCAACTATGCTCATAGCAGCATTATTCATAATAGTCAGAAACTTGAGACAACATAGATGCCTCTCAGCAGAAGAATGGATGAATTAAATGTGGTAATTTACATAATGAAATATTACTTAATTGTTAAAAACAATGACATCATGAAATTTGCTTGCAATAGAATGGAACTAGAGAAGATCTTGTGAAATAACACAGACCCAGAAAGACAACCATGGAATATAATCACTTACAGGTGGATGTCAACTGTAAAGTAAATAATAACCATGTTACAATCCACAGACAAAAAGGAGATAAGAAACAAGGAAGGCTGTCACAGGGACAGTTGAATCTCTCTCTGAAAGAGAAATAGACTAGACATCATAGGTGGATGGGGATGGATATGGGAACAGGGGTATCAGATGCAGGGAGGATAGAGGAGGAAAGAATTGGGAAAGACTGGTATCTAGAGACATCTCTGGGGTGAGTAGAAACCAAGTAAAATGGGAGCTTGCAGGGATCTATGAGGATGGCCTTATCTAAGACTCCTAGGAATAAGAGATATGGAATTTGAACCAACCATGTCTTGAAAGTAGGCAACTCTTCCAATGAGGAAATTGGAACCCCAACCCAGACACATAACATATGACCTACAGTTTGCCTTGCCTACAAAATATGTTTGGGTAAAAGTTGCAAAGTAGTTATGGGAAAGGAAAACCAATGACTGGTCCAGCTTGAGACTCATATCATAAAAGAGAAAGTCTACCCTGACACTGCCTAGAGGGCCAGGACCTAAAGACAGAATTTTTTTGAGACCTAGGATAGAATCAAACATAACTGCAGAAAAAAATTAAATGAAGTGATAACTAATGATATTCTGATATACTCAAAGATTAGAACTAGCCCAATTGTCATCCAAAAGGATTCATCCAGCAATGGATGACAGCAGATGCAGATGCCCTCAGCTAAACATTGGGTAGAGCTGAGGAACTCAGCAGAAGGAGGAGATGAAGAGTTTTAAGACATAGAGGAGTTAAACTTATCACAAGAATATAGTCCACTGAATCTCATTGGGAATCACAGACACTGAAGCAGCAATAGTGGAACCTGCATGGATTTTACATATGCCCTGTGCCTATGTTACTTTTGGGTACCTTGGTGTTTTTGTGGCATTCCTAAAAGTGAGAGCATGGATATCTCTGACAGTTTGCCTGCTCCCATAACACCTTTTTCTCCTTCTGAGTTTCTTTATCCAGCCTTGATATGAGGCTCTGTGCCTAGTCATTTTGTAACTTGTTATGTTATGTTCAATTGATATACCTGGGAAGCCTGCCCTTTTCTGAAGGGAAAATGAGGAGGCATGGATCATGGGAAGTGGGGAGGTGGGGGAACACACTGGAAAGAGCAGTGGGAAAGGAAACTGGGGTCAATAAATAATATATGAGAGAAAAATTTAAATGAACAATTGGGATAATAAACAAATAACAGAATCTGCTACTTATATAAAAAGATATATAAGGCAAGATTTAATTTTGAGTTATTTATGCTACCAATGGAATATAATATTTGATTGTAGCACAATAGAGTTTAAAATATGAGCTTCTCACTTAGATTCATGAATTAAACATTAAAATTTACTTTTCAAGTACTCAATGCAAATCTTTTTCATAAAAAAATTAAATGTTGCTAATGGAGATCATATATTTCTTGTGCAGCCACACTCTTTTGGAGACCAGAAATTCAAATGAATACTCAGGTCTGTGATGCCTAATTGCAAAGTGTCTTCAAAATCATACTTGAAAATTAATTATTAGATTCATATCATTTAACTGATTTTTATGCCAAAGAATTTTTAAAAATTTGGTTGACTTACAAATTTAGACAGAACAGAAGGCATTAGTTTTAGGTGGCTTTAGAATGAAGAAAACGTCTAACCAATTCTTGTGAGTACCTGGCCAAAAAAAAAAAAAGAACATTTCTTTGTACTTTTTAAAATAATATTCTATCTACCAGTAATAGGTGCTTGGGATAACAGTAATTATAGTAATAAATAGAGGATATGTTGAGGTAGATTGGCACATTAGATTATAGCCTGTCATACATTATAATAAATTCCTGGTCCAAGTACTAGAATATCTACATTCAGACTTTTCCAATAATGCTTTATGTAATGTAAAAACCAGCTTTTCTTGAAAATGTCATTTACTAATCATGATGTTAAAGCGATAAACAAGAATGAAGCAAAAAGGTGGCACATGTTGACTCTCATGTACACAATTCATTTTAAAATGTTTTAAGCAAGTATTATGGTATTGCAGACATGTCAAAAGCAGCAGGTTGGAGAACTAAAAAAGATGTAAGGAACTAAAAAAAGATTACATATGATCAAATATGTAATATTTATAAATTAAAACAACACAGTGAACCCCTTTCTGTGTATAGTGATAATCTGCTAATAATAATAAAGTCCCAATAAAAAAGTTTATAAGTCAGTGGTCATTAGTTCATATGTTATAAGAATAAGAATCAATTAATATATAAAGTTACTATTTCATTAGTTATAGATTAGTTTCTTTTTAACTATTATATACTCTCTTTGAAATGGAGAATAAAATATTAAGAACCTATTTCCCAGGCAACATGAATCTTTATAAAACTAACCTATTTCCACTGTCAACATCATTTTACAAATTTTAATCAAATAGGGGGTAGATTCTTGTGAGGCTAGTCTATGATGCAGGCATATAAATAAGAATAGAGGTGCTGGAGAGAAGGCTTATTAGTTAAAAACAAATGTTGCTACTGAGAGCTCCTAATTCATTTTCCATAACACACTCAATGGTTTACAACTGTTCCCAACTCCAGTTCCAAGGGATCTTACACTATCTTCACACCTGCATGGACTTGTACATATGCTGCCCCAGTCCTCACATGTAGGCTAAACATTTACCACATGAAAAATATAAAAACAACAACTATTTTCCCAAGAAACCATTATTTTATGGTTTTCAGAAACTATAAATTAATAATTTAACTTAGTTTAATTTTTCAATTTCAATCACTGTGTTGATACAAGGATATGCAAAGGAGTGGCTGTATGCATTACACCTTTACATTTCAAAAGTGATTATTTGAAGGGATAACATGTTAAGATATTCAAAAATTGTTCATAGCATGTTCTACCAAATATACTTATGATCATTATGGAATTAAGATTCAGATCAAGAAAAACAAATTTTACTTTCATCCTTAAGAAGTATGGTTAAGTGAAGATTTTCAAACATAGAACTATTGAGAATTGTCACAACCTTCCACTAAGATCACAATCTTTGGTGGAAAGCTCATAGAATTTAATGAAGCAATTAGCCAGAGCCAAGTTAACTTCTTCCTACTCTTTCAATGTGTCAGTATATCAGCCTACAAGATTAAATAATAATAAGCAAAAACTTTGATGACACTTTATCCCAGTCAATACAACAGAACCCAATGTTTAGGTCAGAATATTTAGCAATTACTACATAAAATATTACATTTTCTTAAGTAAATAGTTATCCATTGAATTTGTAATCATCCTGTAGTTTGTTTAGAAGATGTAAAATTAATGGCCTATAAAGTGTGGCATCAGAGAAAGTTTTTTTTAAGTAAAATAATAAATTTTGCTTTTATTTTCCCTACACCCAGCTTTACAAGCTAAGCCAATCATTATTACTTAAAGCAGATTTTCCAGAAGAGCTTCTGTCTGTATACTAAAATTTTGTTTCATATAGTAACAGAGCTAATATTAATGTAAACATTGCTCCCACCTCCATGGTTTTATGGACAGGGGAATAGGGAAAAGAAAATGTTGGGGTAGGTGAACGAAAGCCAGAAATTTATGAAAAACACTTGTAGAAATACAATATTTTATGGAACATAAGTATATTGCTTAGGTGCACAATGTGTTGCCCATAAGCCATGGGTTATTAAATGAACGTTTTTTGTTCCAGACAAAGAATATATCCCTGTGCTGATATATTGTTTATGATTTAATAAAGCTTGCCCAGAATTCAGAATGGAAAATTAGCCATGCTAGTTACCCATAGAAGATGGACAGTGGTGGCATACAACTTTAATCCTCAGACTCAGGAGACAGAGACTGATGGGTCTCTGTGATTTCAAGGGAACCAAAGGTTACATGAGAGTGAATCAGTTTAAAAGAGTAACGGAGCTCACGCCTTTAATCCCAGCACTAGAGAAATATATAAGGAAGAAACATAGGGTTGCATGTAAGATTCATTTTCTAGACACAGGATATACAGGATATCCATTTCAGCCATGGTAGAAATAAGAGCTACTGGCTGTCTGCTTTGCTTTTCTGATCTTTATCTGAACCCCAATATCTGTCTCTGGACTTTTATTTGTCATACCACATCTGTCTACAAGTTGTATTTCAGTGATACCCCAAAGTCCCTCAAATTAAAATGCTACAGCCATTGATCTTCATTGTGCACTCATAAAATCAAACATTATAGTATATTGCTATTGCCATTGGTTGTCCAAAAATGTGGAAGGTAAGTTCCTGTGCAGAAGGGTCAAGAGGCTCCTGAGCTGGAACAGACAGACTCCTTCCAGAGTACTAACTTCTGATGCTAGAAGTCATCATACCAGCTTCCAATGAGGGAATCAAATAGTTGTACTGCCTAGCTATGACACCTGTGGATTACAATAACAACCACCATGGCATGATAATACTCAAGATATAGTCATGGCATGCATATCTTGGACATAATCAAAACTACTCATTTAAATTAATTAATGTTCAACTAGGGGAAATTGTGTATAACATTTGAGATTTATCCTAATTATTCAGAGCTAATGAAGTCATAGGTCTTGGAAAGAACCTCTAACACTAATTAACTAAACCACACAATTCTTAACTACATTCTAAACATTTATCCTTGTGTCTATAGATAATTGTAGTTCTCACCCTTCTTCATGGAGACTTTCTTAAAAACAGATGAACATTACACAAAACTATGATGAAACAAATTGCAAAGTTGTGTAAGTCAGTCTCAATGGATAATTCTACAATGCAACCCAAACTTTGGGCAAACATAATTACAGAAGGGATATAAGAGCCAGAGGAACAGGAGTTTGATGTAAGACAATGGATTCTGCTTCCTAAGATTAACAGAAAATACATTTATAAAGTCTAACCAATATTACTACCTAAACATTAGCTGAACGAGGACAACAATAACAGATATGCTAAATTGGTGAGGGGAAAGTCCATGATGTCTCAACCATACACAAATAATAAAGACAATTAACAAATTCTGAGAAAGGCAAAAATCTTCCCCAGGGAAGAGAGATCAACAACTTGTTCTTCAATACCAAATTGTCAGTCCAGAAAAATGTATACATAGAGGTTGCATTCATAAATTTAGGAATGAATATATATATACATATGTATGTATATATATATATATATATATATATATATATAATTTATGACAACACTTAATGAATAAAGGCCATCAGAGAAATCAAGGATGGCCATATGGAGGAATTCAGAGGATAAATGAAAGGGAACAATTTTATAATTATGTTGCAATATAGAAAACTAGAAGAAACAGCTTTAAAGCCCCTGTTACTGATAGCACAACTCAGTTTGATTGCAGGACATATTAAAAATAAAAATTCAACTGACCTGGAGTTTTCATAGGTCTTGTAGTTGCTACATAGACCACTAGGGCAAGAAAAAATTCAAATGGCTTTTAAGGGGTTTTCTCTGTGAATGTAACAATATTAACAATATAGATCAAAAAGGCAAGGATGTGACCATTTGCACAGTAATGTCAGGAAGTTTAGGCAAGTAGCCACTACTTTATAATTAGAACTGAGGCTTGCATCACAAGAGGGAAAGAATGTTTTGTGCAATAAACCTAGACAATGGCCCAAATCTCAGAAAATGTAGCCCCAGTGAGTTATATTAGTCTGGTTGTTTTGTTAAATATGATTATTGTCAAACCAAACATTGGTGTTGCTTTCAGTCTTTAACAGAGAGTCTCTTTCTGCTATATACAGAATTGAAAACTCTCATTACTTATCAGACAACTGAGGAAAACATTACTATTCACTGCTCAGACACAAGTAGGCATCTAATTTAAACCCTCAAATTTGACCACATCTCAGGGCTCAGCAACATATACAGGTACTGGAGATAGTGTAAGAGCCAGGGGATGGACAGAAATGCTTTGAAATTGGACATGAATTGACCATCCACTTGTGAACTCATTGAAGTTATGGTTATCTGTACAAGATCCAGGAAGCACTATCAGTTGTTATTACAGCAGATAGCATTAATTTAAGTCAGTGAGATACTAAACAAAGAAGGAAATAACACAATATGGTTGAAGGTAGGAGGGAGATAGGTTGGGCCAGCCTGGGAGGAATAGGTCTGTGGAGTTGGGAGTAGTTATAGTCAAGATACATTATATGTTATAAGAACTATAAAAAATAAATAAGAGCTATTCTAAAATAAAAACAAGTTGCTAAGAACAATACTGGAAGGGGATATTTCCTAAGGTCTAATTTCCTTGGACTTCTTAGATTTTAAAATATGCCCTTTAATATTCTTACTGAGTCCCCCACAATAAGCTTTTTCTTTTTCTTTACACATTTTGACATATTAATAAGGTTCATGGGTTGTTTAAAAACTGACTTCAAATTCACTTACTTCTTTAGTAGCAAACTTAGCGATCCCACTGGATTCTACTTTATAACTTTTGTCTATTTCCCACTAGATCTCAATGCATTAATTCAATAAAATATTCATTGAGAACATTTTATTTTATTTATGATCACTCAATTTCGGAATTAATATTTGAATTAGATTCTCATTGTAAGATTATTTACAACTGCTACTTTATCTCATTTAATGATTATTTGTAGTTGTTTCTCTTCTTGGGTTGGTTGCTCTGCCTGCTGGTTGCTACTGATCAGTCCTTTGAACTCACTTTTTTTTTTTTTTACATCATCTCACCACTTATTTATCTGGTACTTGTCATCTGCTAATATTTAATTCATCTAAGAGTCAAGCTTTCACTAGTCATTTTCATTTTCAAGTTAGACATAACACATCCATGCCCTTTAGGTGTTAGAAAAAAAAATTAGTAAATAAAAATATAAAAACCCTGCCACTTATCCGGAGAAATTAACACTTACTACTTGAGTTTACTCAAACTGAATGATAATTAGCAATGTTTTAGTCCTCTCTTTTCCTAAATATTTAAACATTTTAAATTACAACTAAAATATTCCTCACATAAAATGTTCATTCCCTTTTTATTTAATCACAATTTTATCTTTCCTTTTCTTTTGCCTTGTTTGCACTTAAGAGTTATTTTCAGGAAATTTTTAGTTTTAGCTGTCATAGGAAAATAAGAATTTTTAAGAGTTATGGGGTACATATAACAGTATGATTCATGCCAATTTAAAGATGTGTTTGTTTCAGATGGTACACAATTCTCCACAAGATTCCTGTGCCTCCCCCACTGAGTTGGTTTATTTTTTACTTGTAAAATAATATATAACACAATTGATAGTTTTTATTTTAAAGTATTATTAAATTAAGTACATTCAGAAAATTATACAATATCCTGGCATCAGTTGGTGCTATATTTTTACCTATTATAATAACAAGAACCACTTGTAATGTGACATGTGTCAGTTTTCTTCTTTACCAGGCTAAATTTTTTCATGTAGGTATCATTTTATGTACAAGTATAACAAATAGCATTTATAATGCTTTCACTTTTTATTGTTATGTTTATTTAGTTTTTGCTTTTTCTACATTTTAATTAGAATACAATTACATCACTTTCTGCCATTCCATCAACCTTTTCCTGCCTCCATCAACCTTTTTCTACTCCTCTTACTCTTAAAATTGGTAGCCTTTTTTCTTTGATTTTTATTGTTACTTACATAACAATATTATGTATTGTAATTTTATGGCTATATACATATTTATTACACATGTAAAACAATGAACCATATATAGATATAACATGCTGAGACTGCTTTTGTTGCTTGTATATATGTAGTCTCAGGGTAGACCTTGAATTGGATTAACCATTAATGGAGCTCATTCCTGGGAGAGGTTAGTTCATCTCCTAGCAGTCAATAGTTATCTATAGCTCTTTGTCTAGGGACGGGACCCTGTGAAATTCAGTCTCACAAGTTAGCATGTCTATTGATTTAGCCATATTTTACAGCTTGTTTATGCAACCAACTTCAGTAGAGAGTATTGCACAGCAGAATTTTCAGGATTCTGGGTCCTAAAATCTTTCCATTGCCCCCCTTTCTTAATGTGTACAGAAAAAAAATGAAATTATGAAATGTATATGTAAATGCTTTGAACCCTAAAAAAATAACTGAAGTAATGTGGGACCATAATAAGAAATGAAACACATTTTCCCCATATTTGTGGAAAACAGCTTGGAAAATTTAGATTTTGTGTGTACTTTGAAGCACCTGTAAAACACAAGAAATTTGAAGTAAGGTTGAAAGAGAGAAAACTTGCAGAACACAAGTAAAATGATAGTGCAGAAACCAATACCATAAAGTTGTAAATAGGATTTTGGGTTCTAGGATACGGATGATATCAAGCAGGGAAGAAGGTTATTTAAATGAGATTGAGTAAAAAAGTCACATGGAAATGCAGTGTCTGGTGTTCCAATTACACATGTAGTAATGATAATGAGATTGAAGGGACAAAATTGCAAGATTTTCCAATAGTAATGCAGTAGTAAACAAAAAATTCAGTTCTGGGTTTGAAGGGCCTCTGCAGTAGATATTGGTCTAGGAAGCTACAGAGACCTCAAGAACAGTACAGTCATGTCACATGCATTTCTTTTATGTGGGTCACTAGATGTAGACCAAAGGACTATATTGCTAAAGACACCACACCCTGGGAAGCCAGGCACGTAGAAAAAAAGGTAGAACTTACCTGAGAACTTCAATATCTATATGCTAAAAACTATCTGTTTTTTTGCTATGGGGTGTGGATATGCAAATGTAATTATGAAGATTTACAAGAAAAAGAGTATGTTTAATATATAGTATTCATCATATCACGTCATCCTTCTCAGAGGTATAATATGACACACAAGAAGAGTCTATTATGTTTGATGGAGCGCAGGACGGCTCACATAATAAAGAAGGAAAAAAAATTGTTAGTTTTTCTCTTTGTAGCTGAAAAAATATATTTTGTAATTCAATTACTTTCTATACTGGATTATTTTATGTTCTAAAGGGGCAAGCTTATAAAGCCATGTGTGACACTTTGTTGCCATGGATTTGCCTTTAGAATTGCAGGAATATTTAAGAAAAAAAATATCCCTTTAATAGTGCAAATCGTCAGAGCAGAAAGATCATGAACCTCTTTTTCTACAGCATTTTTAAAGCCTGTCAGGAGGTCACTTAGACTAAATCCTCCTGCTTAAAATTGATCTTCATTTGTATTTTACTTCACATCAACTCTTCTGTCTTAGCATTTATATTCACAATTAACGTGTAATGATTTTTGACATCTAAAGGAATGAGAGTAGAGAAGTGTCAGGTGCTAACCCAGGCATAAATTCCACTTCAGTGTCATTTTAAGTTGACAATTAAGGCAACTTGATTTTTTATACTATATTTTTTCCAGATCCTTTAAAAATGTATAAAGGAACTTTATATATATATATATATATATATATATATATATATATATATATATATATATATGAAGTAAAAGAGGAAAAAGGGAAGGAGGGAGAAGGGACACCAGTAGGAGGGGAAGGAGGAAAAGGAGAAAGAAAAAAGGGGAAAGAATAGAAGATAAGAAAGTCACTGGTATTTTGGAAGCCAATCTATTATTTCATATAATAAGAGAAGTAACATATGGCCACATGCTATAATTTATCTCATGAAATACCACCTGATTAAACACACAATTCTTTGAGTGCCTATGCTTGGTAATCTCCCTGTTAGTTCCTTCTCAAGCTCTGTTTTATTGTTCAAGATAATAAAATGAAATATCTGTGTCCACATATTTTGTTCATTGAAAATATGCAAAACCAAAATGAAGTAAATGGCATGAAACACTCATTATTTTTAATGGAGGTGGTCAAAGCTTCTAGATTTATGTAATGTAAACAAAGTCTCCTTATTTCATTTAGTTACTACCTCTTCTACATCTCTGGGCTTCCAAGTTAATCTGTGATCTACAATGTCCAAACTTACAAAGTTTTCCTGCAGCCCTTGTTCCTAGGACACAGTATAATTTAGAATTGTACAGAACACTCCTTCACTCCTTTGCAAGCTATTACAGTGCAGTAGTGGCTTCTGGGATGCTTATGATCATGGTCAGAGATTATTGTGTGCTTATTCCTTGTGAAACACACTCTTCAAATAGTCTATTTTATATTCTTTTTTTTAGTCTCCTTACAGCAAGAAATCGATCATTCATATCAAAATGTGTACATATGAACTACACTATGAAGAAAAGTCAAGATTGACCTTTTTCAGATAATATCATGGAAATAAATTTCTTTATTCTGTATATAGTTTACAAGGAACACAGGGAAACCTACCCAAGGGATGAAATTGTATATTTTTTTTGTTATGGTTCTAAGTTTCTCCAATCAATGGATGTTAGTTTCATTATCTGAACCTTTTGTTTTCTTAAGACTTTCACAAAAAACAAAAGTATCAAGGACATTTCACGATTTAGAAGAAAGCATTTTGTATTCTAGATTTAAACCCACTATTGGCATTAATCTCTACAAGCTAACACCAGGATTTGAATTAATTTCCACGAGCCTCACTTTCTTCAAAGGAAAATCTGAGCTTCCTTGTAAAGCCTTTTTCTTCACCTGTTTTTGGAAATCAGTTTTCTCGGAACAAATTACATGCCTTACCTGCAAGAAATTGTAATTAATATGATTTTATAATTTAAAACAGTTTGTAAAGCATTTGCACAAGGCAAAATGATTTGTAAGTTTCACATGCACCAAGTGTGAAGTTGATAACAACCTGTGTTGAAGGTCAAATTCTCAAAGCAGAGAAATACAGTGTTCTACTGCCTAAGGGATGGGAGGATTTCCTTGAGCCATCAATGAATCACAGTATGACATTACATGCTGGCATGTTCCCATTTATTCTCATAAGTTTGGTTGTATGCTTGTATGCTAAATGACCTGGAAAAATGAGAAAGTTGATTACCAAATACGCAGTGTTTGTTAGTGGGCATTAGAATCATTTAGTTGTTGCTAATTGAATTAAACTCACCTAAAGCAAAGACAACATCATGGTACTTAATGTACTGTAAATATTCACAGCGGATTTTGACGCTATTTGTGTATTGCTGTTATGTAACATTGCACTCTGACATTGTATTAATAAGTCACCGAGACAACATCCAACAGGGATACTAGATCACAGTTTTTGGCTTAAATTTAAGCAAGGGAATGATTCCCTGGGTATAAAATGTCTTCATGACTTCAATTTTGTATTTAATTTTCTACTTTCGTATCCTATGATATCAATAATGGGTAAAAAATTGTGTTTTAAAGAATCAGCATGATACTGAAAGAAGTAAAAAGTAGATCATTAAAATTATAATATTGAATTTACAGTGAGTAGCATATCAGTTTCACTTGCGCTGTGCAATTTTTTTGATTTCTTCAGTTACATTTAAAAATTTGATAGATTTCTGATAGCTCCTGTTAGCTAAGAGTACAGAGTAAATAATTGCTTTGCATTCACTGTCTGGGCTGCAGGGCGAAAAACTGGTTACCTTGTAATTGCCTCATTTGTGAAAAGCAACATCAAGATGAGAGATTTACTTCAGTCTCTTGGGAAGGCTCATCTCTAATTTTTATGCTGATATAGCTCATAATACAGTCCTCTGACTCTTCTATTTTCTTTTGCAATTACAAGGTTTACTATTCCATTGTGAATTTTTCTCTGAACTAAGATTAGCTTATCTGAGCTTCCTTTGAAACCTGCCCACCCATCAAATATGTCAGACCTAATGCATTCAGTAGCCACAGTAAATCAATGAGCAGCACACTTCCCCACTTCCTGCCATGATCAATAGGGTTCGCATAATGGGTGGAAATTTTTTAATCGTGTCAACTCAGACTCTTCTTAGCATAAATCCCTCCTGCATTACGAACTTTTCATTCCCCACTTCCTGAATCTGGTAGACATTGAGTAGCATCTATACAGAAGTTACCTTCAGAGAAGTAGTGCAATTAGACTTTCACACTTCAATGCTAATGATTTCAGATCCCAAGGGGCTATGTTTTGATGAAAGCATTATCCTCTATATTTTCACATGTAAGATCTACTTGGTGAAGATATTGCACTACAACATGAAAAGTGTGTTATATCTTATATCACTTAAATATTACATGGGACTAAGCAGAAAGTGCTTAGCTATTTAATAAACTAAATTGTCAAGTGTTCTTTGCAGTGTTTAGAACTGGTTAAAAGTGGTGGTTTTGTTTTACAAATATATGTAATCTATCAGACCTTTAGAATTGAGGTTTGGGTAAACAAAGAAAAACTCCAAGTTCTTATATGTTTAGAATTCAACTTTGTTCTCTCTCTCTCTCTCTCTCTCTCTCTCTCTCTCTCTCTCTCTCTCTCTCTCTCTCTCTCTCTCTCTCTCTCTCTCTCTCTCTTTTGCTACAGCTGTAACTCATGGGTGGACCTCGTATATAGGAAGCACTTGCTAGGAATCACTGCCCATGTGGAATAATGCTATATTGTAACTTATTCATTAAAGGACATATCTGATCACCTGAAAACAGTTGTCCTTTTCTCTTTATTTGGCTGCAAAGAAACCATCTTCTGAGCACACACATATGGAGAATCACTGCCTTTACCTTGTTCAGGCTAGTAAACAATTTGAAATAGTGAAGGAAGCAAAAATGCATTAATGTATGAAACATAACATGAACACACTAAAATTTGGCCTTAAACACATACTTTTCACAATATTTCAAATGGAACTGAAGTTCCAATATTTGGTAGTTTAAAGTAAACAAGCCAGTATTATAATATAACTAAACTTATAATTTGGAAACAGATGTATAAAAATGTGCTAAACTCCTGATATTTTAAAAATAACTGTACATATTCTGTTGGTTAACAACATATATTTGGCTATCTTTTATTATTGAATGAAGCTACATATAAAAGAAAAATAGACAACATATATATATATATAAAATTTGCTTTTAGTGGTATTTAAAATTCTCTATTTAGTGTATTTATGAAAAATAATACTGATTACACGTCATATTTTCTCTTAATGATTACTGTGGTATACCTAACAAACTGTATATCTGTCTGTTAGTTTATACATTTGGACTATACTTATTAATATCTGAAAATTTCCAGTGCTATCACTTCATACTAATGTAATACCACAATATTTTAATATTTTTAAAAGAAGAGTTTTAATTGATTGTTAACGATTTAATTTCATTCATTTACAGTTTGCATGAATTTATTATTTATACCCCCAATAATATTTTTCTGTTATAGAAATTCTTAAAAATATTTTCATGTATATTTGCTAATTATCTTTATTCTGTCAGAACACACAAATGCAGATTACATAATGCTTTATTAACATTAAACCTTCTTAATGCTAATGAAAAGAAAAAACAGCTGCAGAAAGACACTGGATAATAGAAAAAAACTTCTGAACTAAATCAGCTGGTATACTTCAAGGATGTATTGACCTCAGAATTGAAAAGAGGATATGTGTTACTTTGGGGTAGGGGTTTTGCATTTGTATCTACAGGAGAAGAAAAGGTATAGATACCATCTAAGTTAATCAAGATACGAGTTGAACAAGAGAAACATCTTATTTAATGAAGAGAAATGACAAGTCATCCATTAAATTAGGTCCCATGAGATGTGCATAGACTTCTCAAAGGTAGGAGAAGTGTTCTGTTCTTGTCCTTACAGGAAAACAGAGAACACCTATCTTCAAACAGCCAAGAGACAATGAACATGTAGGTACCTACAGAAGAGAAGACAGCTCTCCAGAAAGAATCACTTAATGAAGAGAAATCTGATTTGTGGTAAAAAATATTTAAGTCTAGTAAACTGTTTCTATACTGAAATCCATTTCTCTTTACTGTCTAGTATTTCTGTAGTCCTGATTCATGTAAACCAATGCTGGCTTTGGAGTTGGATTTGGCTCTCCTTCTCTAAATTCAAGCATGTTGTTAAGATAAAATTCATATTTCTGCCTTATATTAAGAAGCTAATTGGTGTAAGGCAGAAGAAAACAAAATCTAAGGACTCATTCACTTATTCGCAATTTTCTCTCTGAAATCCTAATTTTCTCATATACATTTTAATGCTTATTGTTGCCTTTCCCTAATGCATACTGTAAAATTTAAAAATTTTACTTTGATATTGTTATTTAAGTTTTCCGCTAGGAATAATAACAGTTCCCAACAGCAATCTCTGAACACTCTGGAAAGAAGATGGAGCACCAATTGGACATTTCCACTTGACTGAACCTGATGCATCTGGACTACAAACTTCACCTTAAAACTGGTTTGAGACTGCTATGCTCAAGATAACTCATGACTAGCCCGCTGTATTGGTGTACCTTCTTATTACAACCTGGCCAGTGTTTCAAGTAGAATTCCAGTCAAGCATTTTCTTCCACACAATGACTACCTACACATGTTACAGCCAGTTCTGTTGAGAAACTTGGTTGCTTAAAATTTTCTTCATTCAGGATCCCATGGAGAAATCATCGTCCCGTTTCAGCAGGAAGTAATCTTAACATAACAATGCCCCCTTTCTCCACTCTTGGAATTTAGGGATAATATTCATCTTCATAGGGTTGGTCTTAGTTACTTGGGGTTGGGTATGGAAGGTGATACTTAGACTTGGTTATCTCTTTTAGACAGTAATAGGGTATGGTTGGGAAAGGTATGGTTCAGAATGATATAGGTACATTAGCCTATCTTCTTGTAAATTATTTAGTAAGAGTGAGACATTAGTATTACAGCTTACATTGTTATATATTCTTATCTGTGGTAACCTATGTAAAATTATGTTTATTCCCTTCCTGGAAGAATTGTATATTATATTTTGTTATATTGTGTGACATCTTTCCAATGATGATGTTTTATGCACATTATTCTTGCCATATTCTATGTATGTATACTTTTGCTTGTATTTAAGACCTTTTGTATATTGATACAATTTGGGATATTTGTCTTGCTGCCCTTTAGAGTTTTACCTCTTGTTTAGACATTTTTGCTCTACCTCTACTTTAGGAATTTACGTGTGTGTGTGTGTGTGTGTGTGTGTGTGTGTGTGTGTGTGTGTGTCTCTGTGTGTGTGTGTATGTGTGTGTGTACATAGTTATATTGTTTAGGTATTTGTGCTTGCTTTACTCAAGAAAGTTTTATTCAGGTTATTAAGCTAAGTTCCTTAGTATTACAGATTATCCTCAGCCATGTTTCCTTTGCCTATGAGATTAGTCAGACATGGATGCTTAATCTTCAATCACTTCATAGACCTGCAGAACATGGCATTTAAATGTTTTTATATTAGTACTCTATTGACATGAGACACTGTTGCTTCTGACAGCACCGTGCACTTTCCCGAAAATATGTTGGACACTTTTGTTGCTTCTTCTGGAGTTCATCCTTGCTTTGTCTAATGGCCTCTTGGGCAAAGAACTGCCTCAACCTTGACCACTGATTTGGACATGCGGTCCTACGTGCTTGCAGGAGACAAACATAGAAGAGTACTGAACCTTGCCAAGTCAGGGTAAGACAGACTTTCTACCTCACTGCTTTTGTTGTGGTCTGTCAAATACTTCTGGCCTTAGCCAAAACTGGCTGTACCAATGTTGCTGTGAGACCGTGGGTGACTGTCCAGGTAGCTTGCTGTTTCTGTCCTCGCTGCACCTTTTGGAAGTTGCCCATCCGCACTTCTTGTCTACCCTAGTATCATTATTTTCCTTCTCAGGTCTTGATGAGGTTGTATATTAAACTATCACAAGTATTATTCTCTCTTCCTAGTTAGATATATGAGGTACTAGACTTAAGCTTTTCAGCTTAGGACAACTCGACTATAAACTCCCTTATGCCTTCACCCTAGGACCAGATATGTTTGTGTTTTTTTTTTTTTCTCAATTTTCCTCTTCTTAGAGCACATTTGTTATTCCCTGTTTTGTATATAGTTTTGTATCAAGCTTAAATCTTTTCTTTAGACTAAAAGGGGAATTGTAGTAGGATATTCACTGTGTCTGCTTCTTTGGCACTGACCACACCCATTGAGGGGTGGAGTCATGGGCGGAAGTGACCTGTGGAACTAGGTCTCTGAAGGAGGCTGGGAATGCTCTTTCTTGCTGGCAGGATGCAGAGAGAGGAGCATCCAGTTCCAACTGCTGTGTTCATCTGTCTGTGTTGTGAGTTGTTTCTCCCTTAATAAACATCTATTCGGCCTATTTCTTTATCCTCACCCTTATTAAACCGCAATACTAGTGTAAGTCAGAGATGGTGATATTAGGGTAGATAATCCATGTTGTTGGTTTTTCTGTTTTACATATGAGAAGGGGGAGTAAATAACTTTTAAATTAGAATGAATCAAGTTAGTTAAATATATCCTAACACAGACTCTCAGGAATCAAGCCTCCTCAGATTGTTTTTTGTCACTGCCTGCAAGGGAACTTTCGAGTGACAACTTCATCTTAGTTGTCATGTAAGCCTACAGGAGAATAAAGCCAGGGTCAACTTCAACTTCTTCTAACATCAAAAACTTAAATTCTTATTTCTAGATTATTGTTAATAAAACAGGTTTCATATTGAGTTTGCTTGAAACCCAAAGCTTTAGTTAAATAAGTCTTACTAGCAGAGATTAAAATTAGCCCAAAAATACATATGTGGTCAATCAGACATTTTGTTATCTTCTACTTTTATGTGAATTATGGTGCCATAGAATTTGCTTTGGCCTTTCCTTCCACTGCATCTAATTCACTGGCTATTCAATTCCTTTCTAATTTTATGGCCTTCTTAACCTATAGGAATAGAAAAAATTTCCAACACACCCAAAATGAAATATTAAAAGGTCAAAACTATAAAAAAATCTACTTAGCTTTTATGATATTTTAGGAATTAAGTTCTGTAACTGAAAGGAATTGTTAAAAATAACAAAATGTTATTAAGTTCTGTATTAACAATTCTAGTTGTAAACAATAAATGGATGTCTTTTTTCTTTTCTGTCTTGTTCTAATAATCACCCCATCTCTTCTTTCTTCACCCCTCTACCTCTACATTTTTCTGTGGTCCTTCCTATGTTCCACCCATCGTCTTCTCCAATTCATTATTTTTGACAGCCTCCTTTTGCCAAAGTTGACCTCAAATTCTACATGCAGAAAATGGCCCTGAATTACTTACTGATTATGCTTCCTTCACCTTCAAGTGATAATTTACAATTACATGCCACTATGCCATTTAAAAAAATTTATATCTTATATATTTTTCTAAACTTATAAATTTTAAACATTTAAACAAAATGTTTTGCAGGTACACTTTTTTCTAGTTCTAACATACTTCCAATATAATTAATGTAAAAGAGTCTTGAAATTTGATCTTGGATGTAATTATATTTTAAATAAATTACACAATTTTCAATAATAACTTTTACCACATTCCCTAGTTTCTGAATGGTTGGATTTATTTATTTTTAGATCTGCAAAACTTAAGTGTCTTAGAGAGGGTTTGACTATTATGATTAGAAACCTTGTTAAAGGCAACTCTTATTAAAGAAACCATTTATTTGGAGCCTCTTCACAGTTTCAGATATTTACTTCATTCTCATCATGATGGCACAGAAGCAGACATGATACTGTAGAAGTGAATGAGATTTTTCCCTACTGATCTCCTGGCCTCAAACCCAACATGAGCGACTCGCCTCCTCCAACAAGAACACATCTTCTAATCCTTTCAAATAGTAGCACTGCCTGGAGATCAGGCACTCAAGCCTATGACCTATGGTTGAATTTATTCAAAAAACCATAGTAAGTAAGTTACATTCTACAATCTTTTCATGCAGATTCAGAACACTTATGATAAATGTATAGTGTTCTAGAAATCAACTATTAAAATGACAGTTTCTTCTATACTCCACCTGTCTGTCCTTTTATGCATAATTTCACAAATTGATATTGTCCTTGAGATTTTTATATATAAGTACTGTATTAACATCCTGGTCTTGCCCACTTTGCACTTTTCAACTTTGTTTGTGTCCTCACTACTCCCTTTCATATTTCAAATTCATTATATATATATATATGTATATATATATATATATATATATATATATATATATATCCTAGTACCTAGTAAGATTTCCCCTATCCACATTGAGATATCAATAGGTTTTTTCACTGTCACTGTTGTCATCTTTTGGCAACCATATTTTTAAAATTTCAAGGGTCCAGCTTCTCCAACGTATACAGAGGACATCATCCCACAAAAGATCTCCTGTTCCTCTGCCTTTTGCAATATGTCTACCCCAATTTTTCCTATACACCTAAAGCATTTCATTGGATGTTGGTGGTTCAGTGGCATTGTAGATGTATCAGTTGTGGGAAGACACCACACAGTCAGTTCTTTTAACTAACACATTTCTGTAAATTCCCTGCCTCTGTGAAAATAAGTTTCTTCAATGAGGGATGATAACTACACTTATTTTTGAATAAGGATATAAGGCTATGAATAGAATGTAGCTGTGGATTAAATTGGTTTAGGAGAATGGCAGAAACAATTTCTCCTCTTGGGCCCCTGATTTTACAGCCATTAGAGTTGACTTGCTTTATAGTACCTTGCATAAATTCCCTTCTATTGACTGTCCTCAAGTCTAATTAAAAGGCTGTTGTTTTCCCCAAACATCTAAGTGCCTCTATTTTATCCATGGGTTTATCATTCCATCCTGACCATTGCTGTGGTTCATAGGCTTACAGATTGAAAGGACTACTGATTCCCTTTGTTCCTTCACAGATTGACAGCACCCTCGGAGATACTGTAAGATCTAGTCAGGGCAGAGGTTTCAGATTTAATTTCAGCTCAATTTCTCCAACTCTTGAGTAAATTTGTGTTATCTTCAGATATAGGGTTTTCCCTTTAAATTATAGAATCAATCAACGACAATGACAATTGCCTATCTTGGTTCCAATCTTTTCATCTGATGAGCTGCACTAGGGGTTGCAGTCATGGGAATGATAATTACTACTGTATTTATCAAACCACCAATTTCTGGAAGCAAGTTATTTACCAATCTCTTAGAAGAAAAATTATTGTTTTAAAAGAGGTATTATGTATCAAATATCAGAAATTAGTCTAACAAAATTTACTAGCAAATATAGGTAAGATCATTTACGTGATTCATTTTTATTTTGAAATCCTGAGCAAACTAAATTAGTTTTACTTTTTAAGACACTACAAATAAACCATCAATGAATTTCAAGTGCCTTGTAGGAAAAACAATTGTGAAAAATTTCTAAGTTAAATATAAGGAATATTTTAGATTTCCATAAATCCCTTTATATGATGACCTGCTGATATTAACTCAAATATATTTGATATTATACATCTTATAGATCAGGCACTTGGTAGTAAATTTGTGCCCCTTTAATTGTGCATTATATCATAAAATGAAAGAGACAGTGAATTGGCTTTGTTTTGATCCACTGGGAAACAATTTGCTTTCTTTGTTCCAAATTGGATAGTAGGTAACTATTTTTTAAATAAATAGAAATATTATTATATTTAACATGTGCTTAATAAATGCAAACTCAAGTTGGAAAACTATTGTAATTGTTATTATTAAAGTAATAAACAAAATCTGCTTATCCACATGTAATTTTCTTTATAATAAGATAAAAACAAAAAACATAAGAATGAAAATTTGTTCCTGTTCTAGACATAATGATTCAATGGAGAAATAAAACAAATGAAGAAATTAGAGTTGTACAATTTCACCTAGAATTGCCATTGCCGTTAATTAGAATAGTTCATAGTAATAGATTTTTGTTTGCTTATTTGGTGACTTTTTCTTTAATTGAAAAAAATGTATTCAACATACTTTGATCAAACCATGCCCTATCCTATCTTTATTTCTCTCTTTTAAAAATAAAGAGGCAACCAAATCAAAATTGGAAAAGAAAAAAAAGGACAATAAATGCACACACACACACAAACACACCAAAAATCATAAAAACACCGAATTAGAAACTATAATAAACACATTACACAAACAACCATTAAGACAAAAATGACGAAACAAAGAAACATGAGAAAAAACATCTGCAAAAACACCATTGAGTTTGTTTATTACTGGCCATTTACTGCTGGGCATGGGAATTGCCCTTAAATGGGGTTAATATATTTAGCAAGACTCCATATTTTCTTGTCAAGTAAGTTTAGTTGGAGTTATATTATCTGTTTAGGATGGAATCTCATGTCCATTTGCCTCTTATATCACTGGGAATTTGCCTGGATTAAACCTGTATATACCCAGTGCAAACTTGCTACAGTCTGTGAGCTTGTATGTGCATCACGACTCTTGTGTTTTCCAATATTTCTGTGTATATAGCTAGTTATCATGACTTTATTGCCTGGACTACACTGAATTTTATGTATTTATGAAATATACTCATAATTGCATATAACCATAATGCCTTGTACATGTACATATCATATACATATATATGTATATAATAAACATTTTTAATAAATAAGTATATCGTGAAAATGACTCCAGAAAGAAATAGACAATACATCATTCTATCTGTAATTTTAAAGTATTTTTCTTTCTTCCAGTAAGCGTGTTAATATGTGGATATACTAAAACATAAATTCTCATATTCTTTCAATACTGAAAAGTAAAACATTGTTTTATTGACAAACAATAGCAGACAAAGATCATTTTTGGTAAACTAAAAGTATAAAAAGTTACAGAATATATTACAATATCTATCTATCTGTTTATTTGATATGTATTTGTGTAGTAATATATTATTTATTATTCATTGAAACTTGCCTCAAGATTCAGAAAATCTTTAATTCAAGCAGCAAGAAGATAGGAAGTGGTGGTACACACCTTTAATCCTATTACTCAGGATTAAGAGGTAGACAGATGTCTCTGAGTTCAAGGTCTCCCAGGGATACACGAGAATGATTCAGTCTATAAGAGTAACAGATCACACTCCTTTAATCCCAGGAGTAGAGGGGCATAAAAGATAGAAGCAGGGTCTTCAGCATTCAGTAGGAAGCATTCATTCTCCAGCCACACTGAGGAGTGCTCCAGCCACACTGAGGAGTGTTTATGGTATAAGACTTGATGAGAGTTTATGGAAACATGATCAGTCCATTCATCCTGAAGTAGAGATAAGAACCTAGTGTCCACTCACTTTCCTTTTCTGATAGTCATTTTGAAACCCAATATCAGTCTTTTTGTCATTTATTAATTTGTGTAACATATTTGGGTTTGCTTGTATAGGTAAGTACATGTTCATTATGTGCATACAAGAGACTGTGAGGTGGGTAGAAGAGGGCAGGTATAATATCCCTAAAACCGATGTGACAAGCACATATGGTTGCTGAAAACTGAATCCAGGTTCTATGCAAGAACAGCATGTACTCTTCACTAACCCATCTCTCTGGTCCCAAGAGCAAACTATTGAAATAAATACTTTATATGTCACTCTTAACAATCTAGAAAAAATGAAAAATGTTCAAAATTATCATGAGAACCCATTCCTGAACACATTTAAAATTGATCCTTTTCCTCCCATTGGGTTACCTCATTCAACCTTGATAGGAATGCTAATGCTTATTGCATTTTGCTATGAGTCCAATTAATATTACTGGGAGGCCTGCTATTTTATTAAGGGAAATGGATGAGAAGTGGATCTCAAGTAGAGGGCAAGTTGGGGTGACTGGGAGGAGAGGAGGGACAAGAGACTGTAGTTGGGATGTATAGTAAAAGTAGAGAATGCATAAATAAAATTAAGTTAAACATAATAAATAAAATGTGTCATCATCAACATCTATGCTTTAAAGGACCTTTTATGTCTTAGACCCTTTTACATATTCTTAGTTGATCTGGAAATTATTTATAGAATAGATATTTTCCAAATACATATTTTATGGAACTGTGGTCAGTGTAGAAAGAAAGACTCTCTGGAAAAGAATTCATCTTATAGTATCAATATAGGCAAACATTTTTGAAATGTTTTCCCTATCAATATGCACAGAAATTTTAGATTTTTCTAGCCAGCACAAAAGACATTTGATATGATTCTTTAAAGGAATTTCTATGTCTGTTTCTCTGCATATACATACACACACACACACACACACACACACTCACACACACACATGCATGTGAGCGCTCGTGCATGTGCATGTGTTAAAATAGAATCATGGCCTTTTGCATATATATATTTTATATTATAAAACCTATATTCTAATTTTGATATATATTCATGTATTACATACACAAATAGCATTTATGCATGCATTTTAATATATAGAATACTTTTTATTTCAAGTGAAAAAATACTAAACTATTTATATTTATCCTATATTACCTAAGGCACAAAATATAAGTGTGCCTTATTGAAATTCTTCATATTGAAATGAGTCATCTCATTCAAAAAAACTAAATCATGTTAATTCATTTTTCCTAGTTGTGGAATGTTTTTAAGTTAGGAAATTATAGTTTTGAAAAATTTCTACCAAGAAATTTTATAAATCTTTAATAGCAAAACTAAATATTAATACACTAAAATGTATGAAAAGCATACAAGCTTGAAATATTTCTAGTGAGAATTGTAAATACATAGTACTAAACATACAAGAAATAAAACAAAGTAATGAAAAGCAAATTAAAAATGGTACCCACATATATAAATCTCACATAATTGGCTGATATAAAGTAATCACAACAAGTAATAGTCAGACTATGTAAGAGCTGTTAGCAGTAATGTTGGTGAGTGTGTATCAAATCATTAAGTTAAACAGTATGCTATGTCCTGTGCTAGAATGGTCAGAACAATAAAAATTTTCTATCATCTTTCCATAGTCCAGTAAATTTACAAAGAAAGCCACAAAATATATGTTCAGTATCATTTCATTGATAGGAGAGTTTATATGGTGGTAAATTTCAAAAGCTAATAATGTAATATTAGATTTTGCTATCAACAATAGTATGAAGATAAAATACAAAGGCAGAGAGGGCTGAATCACAAGAGTTGACATATTTTTTGATGATGCAAGGTTTTTAGAATAACATTACTTATATCAACCTCACAAATAGGAGAAATCTCCTTATTTTATGGAAGCAAATATCAAAAAGCATGTGGCTCTCTAGATACTGAGTCCCAGAGTCTCTGGTTTCCAGGTATTCTAAGCTACACAGAATGTGGAATTCAAAATTTTCATAAACACCAAACTCAGTAACTCCTAAAATGGAATATAGTGAACATGGCCTCTGTTCTCTTTGCTTCTGTTCCTACATAAATTCTGTCCTAGCATGTAGACAAAAACCATCCCTTGCAATTACACATGCTAAGGCTAGATATATATTAGTACCTTTCATGAAGCAGGATAATTAGTTCTGATGCAAATAGAATGTAAACATAGTAGTTCAATCAGTAATTCACTCTGTTTAGATCTGGCTTGTGGTACTCAACAACACTTTAAAGACTGTTTTTCAGAAAATCCAGACATTAAAAAAAAAAGATATGCACTATCAGTCTTTTTTATCATACTCTGGATGGAGGGGCACACCCTTAGTGATTGTATACATTACTGGTCAATTCCATGATTACCAAAAGAACGTAATACAATAGAAACCTCTCTGATCATACAAACTATACAAGTATGTTCATCTTGAAATTCCCTCAATTTCTCTTCTTATGATAAATATGAAACATCTGTTTGGATATTCTTTATATCATTTTTCATAAATATGTTTTTATGTAATGTGGAGTCAATTCCTTCAGCCAGGTTTTTGAGTATGTTGGTTTTGGCATTTACTTTACTAAAATATTGTCAATAGTTTCCTTTCTTGTAAAGATATCATTTTGCTGTCTGATAACAACATGTTCCTGCTTATTAATTACATGCCCTTTGGAATATTTTACACAAAAGTAAGGAAACCATAAATTCTTGAAATAAGGCTGTTCTATTATTCCAAATAAATGACAAGTCAATTGGTGCCACTTCTCTCATTCCATCTTGGTCCTTAAGATTCCAAGAGAGCATTACCAACACTTTGTAAACCTCTCTAGTAGTATCACTTTGACACCAAGTTGTCTGCCTTACCAGCATTCTACTGAAGCCCTTTTCTTTATATATATATATATATATATATATATATATATATATATATATATATATATATATATATTTTCTCATTTTACATAATGATCCTAGTTCCTTCTCCTTCCCTCCAATGCCCCTGACACCCCTCCCATCACACCTCCCCCACTCTACAGGGAGGGTTGATGCCTTCCAGGAGGGGTCATCTAAATCTGTCAAGTCATTTTGAGTAGGGACTAGGCCCACTCTCCTGCCTCTAGGGTAAGGGAGTATCCCTCCATGGGGAATGTGCTCCTAAAGTCCTTTCGTGCACCAGGAATACATCCTGGTTCCACTGTCAGAGGTCCCTTAGTCTGCCCAGGCCTCTTAACTGAGACCCATGTTCAGGGGGTCTAAGTCAGTCCAATACTGGTTCCCAGCTATCAGTCTGGGGGGATATGAGCTCCCACTTGCTCAGGCCAGCTGTCTGTGTGGGTTTCTGTAGCCTGGTCTTGCCCCCATTTTCTTATCACTCCTCCCTCTCTGCATATGGATTCTAGGAGTCTGTCTAGGAGTTTAGCTGTGGGTGTCTGCTGAAGCCCTTTTCTTAAGCACCTATAATCACAGGTAGGTTCATCCTGAAGTCAGGGATTTTATTTATTTTTATTGATAGAAGCCATCTTTTCTTGTCCATGTCAGTACAATGAGACCTTAAACCTGGCTCGTTCAGTTTGTGTAGGAGAATTAAGGACAGAAAAGTATGAGACATTTCTTCATAGATTCATATAGTAGCAAAATGATATTATTCATTGAAATTGAGGTAACTTGAGATAGCAGTCAACCATGAATACATTCTGATAGTGAATACAGTCTGGTAGTTATGTGCTGAGATGTCAACTAATCATAACTTGCTCCTGTTTTCTATGTTCTTTTGGTTCTTGAGACTGAAATACCTGCTCTGTAGATACTTTTTTGTCATGTTTTTTTTTCTTGGTGTGTGTGTGTGTGTGTGTGTGTGTGTGTCTGTGTGTCTGTCTGTGTGTGTGTGTGTGTGTGTGTAATAAAAGTCTCCCTTCAAAAATGCAGTTTTTTGAAAAAAAATATTAATTTTTAATGCATATTTTGTTTTCTCAATTTAATCAGGACAGAATTAACAATGATTTACTAATGGATGAAAGAAGAATCTTTTGCATTTGAATACCCAGGACATTGAAGATCAGAAAATATGGAACAAGGAAGTAGTACCATCTTTAATAAAGAGACAAACAAGTTTAATTAAAGGATATATAACAAAAACTTTGTCAAAAGGATTACCCCCAATACAGTGCCATTATCTGCTAAATATACTTAATATGACACTTATCAACAATATTTTTGCCTCAGATAAGTAATTCTGAGTAATAAGCCAGGTGCTCCATTTAGGAACACTAGCGAAAAATCACTTAGGAACATGGCAGTGATGTAGCATTCTCTCACTGCTTCTATTTTTGGATGCATTTATGCATTTTTTTTTGTCTTTGTCCCTTTGCCAAATGTGACTCAAGATTTCTAGAGCGTCTTTCTGTCTGAAGATTTTTGGATGTGGATTATGTTTCCATCCTGTGCTCAAATTATAAGTGGGTGTTGTGGAGGAGAAAATATTTAAAAGTGAGTCAAGTTCTAAATAGTATTTATATGTTGAAAATTATCTTGTAATTACTATTTGTGTGACATTCTTTTGAGAATGCCCCAGACATTATTTCTTTATTGATACTCACAGAGTTGTGTATTATACAATAAGTTCATCTATATTGGAAAACTAAAAAGCAGAGTTACAGCAACCTCTTCTTGAATATGGAGCCATAGTGAAAATTCAGTTTGAATCAAAGGGTTCTATCACAGATACCCTTGGATTAGTTGGCTCTCTAAAATCCTTGCATGATGAAACAAAGGATAGCTACTGTCACCAGTGAGTGTGGTTGTTGATACCCTCACTGGCGTGACCATACATGAAAATCTTCTGATTTTCTTTCTTTGGTACATTGCTGAGACACAAAGCTGGATATGTGATGCCTGTTGTTGTGTAAATAAACACAATAAGCAAGGCACTTAAGAATGTTGATAGGATGTGGAATGTGCAGTTGGAGCTTATCTTTGCTGACAGGCAGGTGTATTCTCCATGTTCTAACTGCTGGCTTCTTATTGTTAAATGGATAACACTTTCATTTTCTAAGGCAACTTTAATTCTTCATTTAGTGTTTTGGAATTTGCAGAGAATATTCAGCAGCTTGACAGAAGGAGATAATTGAACTGTGGTTAGAATTCTAACTACACAGTATTGGGAAGGATATGACAGAGAAGGCTCTTGTTGGATATAAAGTGACTAGATTGGGCCACAAGTAATGCCAATGTTCTATACTTGATAGGGTCAATGTGGAGAAATGTCAGTGTTGTATAAATAAACCACAATCTCAATAATTAAAACTCATCAACTAATATACAAATGGATGGATCAATAGGTTAGAGAAAGAGATATAATGGTCCACACTGTTAATCTGGTCTTTTTTCATGTCACTGTTCCCTCTCATACCTGAGATGTGTGTATTTGCCTAATATTTGAGAAAATGTGTGCACATTTCTCACAGAAACATATATGGCATTACTTTGTATATTTTGATTGTTCAGTGTGGGAAAGATCCCACTCTGATTCAAGGAGAGCAGACAAAGGCCTGTCAGTGAATATAAGAATTAATCATTGAAGTTGAGGCTATTTGAAACCTGACATGCTATGAAAGGAAATTTTAAATTCTTTCTGAAATTTTTGTGAAAGCTCAGGACTGTAGTGTTATGAAAAATAGTGCAAAACTATGCAGAACAAAGAATGACTGTGGTAGTTTGAATGTGATTGACCCATATAGGATCATATATTTGCATGGTTTATCTCCAAGTGGTAAGATATCTGGGATTGATTAGGTGGTGTTGCAAAGTTGGAGGAAGTATATCCTTGAAAGTGGGCTTTGTGGTTTCAGAAGCTCACACCAGGTCCACTGTGCTCTCTGTTTCCCCTCCCACTGAGCATCAGGATATAAAGCATTTAGCTACTTCTCCAGCACCATGCCTACTAGCAAACTAACATGCTCCCCACCATAATAATAATTGTCTGAAATTTTAAATAATTCTCCAGTTAATTTTTAAAAATAATTTATATTTCTGTATTCACCCAGGAGCCATTTGGCATTTCTAGGCCTGGTGGAGGACAAATCCTGCTCTCTGGCACTGGGCAGTCAGGCTCCATTATGGTGAATTCAGGGTGGTGAAATGGGAGAGGCAGAATAAGTCATGAGACAGGTAGTGAGATATATCTAAATAGGCTAAGAGTGAGGAGTGGGCTGAGGTGCATGGGCTGCTTGCTCCCCCCAACCCCATCAAGGGCAATGAAGATGTCTGGGCCTAGGCTGTTGTAAAGGGCCATGACTTGGTCCAAGGACCTGATGCATCTGTGGGAGTCTGTGTTGATGTCTATGGTTCCCTTTACTACCAAGGGCCCTATGGACACGGGAGTCTGGGATACCTTCCTGTGACCAAGTTGATGTAAAAGGGATGTGTCCCTACAGGAGCCATGCTGCTCCAGGATTTTTGCATTGATGTCACTCAGGACCATGGTGACTTCCTTCCCAGATTGCTATTGGAGCCATATCTGAGTCTGTGGCTCAGATGCTATTTAGGCTCTGAGTTAACATATGTGGCTCTTGTTGCCACCAAAGGTCTTGCAGATGCCTACATATTGGGCAGACACTTGAGGCCATATTGGTTTTAGACAGTAAAGATGTCATCAAGGCCATAAGGATTGGTTGGCCTGTACTTCCACCCAGGACAATGCTGTTATCTGGTCCAGAATTGCAACTGTGGGCCATGCCTGGCTCTACAGACTTGCTCCAACCAGGGTCTGTGTCAATGTGTGTGGCTCCTGTTGCCATTAAATACCAAGTGGACAGCCATAATCTGGGATGATATCTGGGGGCATGTTTGTATTTGGGGGCCATACTATCACTGGAACTATGCTCATCTACGTGATCTGCAATACAAACTAGTCCTATGATTGATATCCAGGCTGTTACCAAGGACCATGTCTGGGTTTGTGTTCCCACTGCAGTCCAAATCTGTGCTGATGTTCATGTTCTGGGTTACCACCAAAAGGCGCACTGATTCCTAGGATCTTGGCCTCCACCTGTGACCTTCTTGGTGTCCAAAGGTGTGCTGCCAGGCTTATTCAGACCTGAGTGAGATGCACTGCTATCTAGTTCCAGGACATCATATGGGACCGAGCATATGGGCTGTTTGTGTAAGGGTATGCAGTCTCCTACAGCTATCATCTGTGCTAAAATCCAGAGCACCTGTTGCCATAAAAAAAACTATGTAGATGCAAAGGACTGGGTCCACACCTGCAGTCATGTAGGGTCTCAAGGGCCACACTGCCATTGCTTATGAGCACATCTGAGTGACCTGTGGTGCCAATTGTTACTATGGTGACATCCAGGCCAAGCTGTTGCCAAGGACCATGTTTAGGTACATTCTCCATCCACAGCTTTAGTCCGTATTGATGTTCATGGCCTGCAGTGCCACTAAGGGCCACATTGACATTTAGGGCCTGGACCATCATTGAGGCCATGAACTTCTGCTGCAGCCATGTGGATCGGAATATGCTGGAATCCCACCCAGGGCAATGAGGTTGTACAGCCCTTGGCTACTACCAGGGTCTATATCCATGGTCCTGCCAAAGACCAGCTCTGTGTTGCTGTCCATGACCCCTTTTATCACCAAAAGCCATGAGGTAAGAGGGCTTTACAGAGATACCTTTACCAGTCACTGATGACATCACTAGGCAGAACCATTCCCACCCCCCACCAACTGCAACAATGGGGAGAAAACCCCTGCACCTCTACAGGGCGGCACAATAGAGCTGTTCCTGCTGGCTTGGGTGAAATTAGCTAGCCCTGAAGAGATGAGAATTGGAGAGCTCGTCTGCCATATGGTAGCATGGGAAAGAGAGAGATAAACCCCTTTGTCCCTTGCCCATTTCTCCTTGCCTCTGGCCACCTATAGCCAGAAGGAAACTGATCCTGGGAACTTAAGTGGGAGATCTGGCTCTACACTTCATCTGCCATATGATGGGATGGGATAGAGAGAGATAATCCCACCCCTTGCCAACTGTGTTGGAGGGAGAACTGGACTTGAGATCAGTTCTCAGTGGGAGAATTGGCATTGTCCCCACATAGACAGAAGCATTAGGGAGAGCAGGCATAGCAGCTAGCCCAGGCAGGGTAATAAAGCTGATTCTGCTGGTGGGAAGCACCAATAAACCTGGCCTGTTGGCCTGAGAGAAGGAGACTTGCCCCACTCTTTACCAGCCGCATGAGGTGGGTAGGTGGGCAGGAGAGCTATCCCCAGGGCATAAGAACTGAAGAGCTGTCATGTCCTCATTCCCATTGAATTTTAAGAAGTCCTTAATTTCTTTCTTTATTTCTTCTTTGACCCAGGTGTGGTGCAATTGTGCATTGTTCACTTTACATGAGTTTGTAGGATTTCTGAGATTTGTGTTGCTGTTGAATTCCAATTTTAAAGCATGGAGGTCTGATAAGATACAGGGGACTATTCCAATTCTTTTGTATCTGTTGAGGTGTGTTATGCCACGTAGTATGTGGTCGATTTTAGAGAAGGTTCCATGTATAGCCAAGAAGAAGATATATTCTTTTGTGTTTGGGTGGAATGTTCTATAGATGTCTGTTAAACCCAATTGAGCCATAACTTCTGTTATCTCTTTTGTTTCTTTGATGAGGTAATGTCTATCTTTGAAGCTTAGATGTGTTTCTTGTATTCACCAGAAGGATGAATTCCATCTTTGTACCCATTCTGTTAGCCTGTGTCTATTTATAGGAGAGTTAAGACCATTAATGTTGAGGGAGAGTAAGGACCATTGATTGTTAATGCTTGTTTGTTTTAGATTTGTTGTTGACAGTGGTATTGTGAATATATTTGTCCTGCTTTACCCTTGGTTTCTGGTGAAGTGAGATTATCTGTTGCCTAAGTCTTTGTGGCATAGTTAACTTCCTTGTGTTGGACTTTTCCTTCCAAAACTTTCTGTAGGGCTGGATTTGTAGATACGCATTGTGAAAATCTGGCTTTATCATTAAATATCTTGTTTTCTAACTCAAAATAGAGAAAATCAAAGAGGCTGAAAGACACTTAAGAAAGTGCTCAACATCCTTAGCTATCAGGGAAATGCAAATGAAAACAACTTTGAGATACCATCTTAGTCCTGCCAGAATGGCTAAAATTAGAAACACAAATGAGCTTATGCTGGAGAGGGTGTAGAGAAAGGAAAACACTCTTCCACTGCTGGTTGGAGTGCAAACTCATACAGCCATTTTAGAGATCAGTATGGCGGTTCCTCAGGAAAATGGGAATTAGTCTACCTCATGATGTAGTAATTCCACTCTTAGGTATATACCCAAATGACCCATATCCATGCAACAAAGACATGTGCTCAACTATGTTCATAGCAGCATTATTTATAATAGCAAGAACCTGAAAGCAACCTAGATGCCCCTCATCTTATGAATGGATAAAGAAAATATGGCACATCAGCACAATAGAATACTATTCTGCAGAAAAAATAACGGAATGTTGAAATTTGTAGGCAAGTGGATGGAACTTGAAAAAGCCATCCTGAATGAAGTAACCCAGTCACAAAAAGAGGAACATGTTATGTACTTTCTCATATATGGATTTTAGACCTAGAGCAAAGAATTGCCAGCCTATAATTCAAACCACCAGAGGAACTAGGATACAAGATGTATTCTAAGAGATTTATATATGTTTCCTCATAAAAAGTGAAGGGACAAGTCCCCCAGAGCACATTGGAAGTGGAGAGGCAGTGAATGGAGAGAGAACTAGGAGAAAGAGAAGGAGAGGATAGGAAAGCACATGCACCTAGAAAGATTGAGTCAGGGTTGGAATAGAAGACAGAAAAGTGTGTGTGAGAGAAAACATAAAAGAGGGAGCCATTATGGTTTGAAAAGAAAACTGAACCTAAAGAAAGGTCTAGAGTCCTACAAGACTGACTCCAATTAACAGTTTGAGCAACCGTGGAAAGGCTACCATAAATGCCCTTCCCTGAAGTACCATGCCTACCCTTGCCAGCAAGGAAGACGCAACTCAGGGAATAACTTCTTTATGCAATTTTAATCAGGATCCTTGAACATGCTTCCTCTGACCCATGAGAGCCTGGGTGACCCCTACACAGGCTTAAATACCCTTGCGCTAACCAACCCCAGTGAGCTACGTAGATCCTGCAGATAAGCTACTCTAACATGGAAGCAGACAGGCTGAACAGACTTAACCAAATAAGGGCTTATTTAGGCCAGAGAGCACTCACCCTCAGAGAGGTGGAAGGCAGAAGCCAGCACCATCTTCAAGGCGCAGCACTTCGCAGCTCTCTACACCCTGATAGTGAGATCATCGACTAAATTAACCACCATCATGGAGTCCTCACATAGTATCTGTTGGAAACAGAAGCAAACACCCATAACTAAACACTGAGGTAAACTAGAATCCAGATACAGAGAGAGAGAGAGAGAGAGAGAGAGAGAGAGAGAGAGAGAGAGAGGACAAGACTTGCTTGCAGAAACACACAAAGAAAGCTGACCTGAACAAGGAGGAGCTAATGGGCTCCCCCAGACTGATAGCTGGGAATCCAGCTTGGGACTGACTCAGTCCGCCTGAATATGGGTCTCAGCTAGAAGGACTGAGCAGTCTGGGGGACCTCAGACAGCAGAAACAGGATGTATTCCTGGTGCACAAAAGGACCTTGTGGACACATCCCACATGGAAGGATACTCCCTTAACCTAGAGACAGAAGAGAAGTCATAGTCTCTACTTCAAATGACTTGTCAGATTTACATGACCCAACCCTGATAGTATAGCCCTACATGTGGACTGTGGGTGGCAGGATGGGTGGCGATGGAGGCCAAGGTGCATGTGAGGGGGAAAAGAAGATAAGAGGGAGGGAAGGAGGGAGAGGAATCTGGGATCAACATATAAATTCTTAAATTACATTATTAATAAAAAACTTCACTAAAAAATTAAAATGAAATAAAATAAAAGAACTGAAAAGCTGGCTGTGTGCCTCACCAAGCATTGATGATAGCAGGTCCTGAACTTAGCCTGGACAAATGAGTAGAGCTGGCCTTCTTAATTGATATTATGGGTCATGTTCTCCTGGTGTCCTCAAATCCTTTGGCTCTGACAACTCTTCGTTCCCTTCATCTGCAGAGGTCCAGTAAAGAGTTTCCTTGGTCCTGGTTTCTTCACACCAGTGGTACACAAATGTTGGGATACACTGTTGATGAGTTAAAAGTCCCATGCATTCTGCTATTATCTCACAGCTTAATTCAATAGCTGAGCAACATGGAGCTCCTTTCCTTCCTCCAGCAAAGCTTGCTGCTCTCTACCTGCCCCTCTCTTGAGAATGTCCCTGGTCCTGGAGGACTGCCTTATCTAAAATCTGTCTTTAAACCAGATGGCTAATTCAACTTCAGCTTGACCCTTGGCCACAGCTTCCCACTAAGACTTATACTAGGAGTTCTGCTATAAGTACCCACTACCACATATTAAGACTTGTGATAGGAGCATGCAACCTAATGCAAGTTAGGGGTTGTCCCCAGGCTTCCAAATCCAATATATTCTTTATCCTCTGAAATAAAGTTGAGCTGATTCACTGAATTTTGTCTCCTGGAGACCTCCCTATGTCTATGTTCATGCCCCATGTGCAAAGTTTTTTGTCAACCCTTCAGCCTCTTTCTCCTCTCAACCTGATGGTGAACAGGCTGAAATAGGACACCACACACTAACTAAGACTGGATTGCCTACCAATAAAAAAATAGAAATTATGTAAAATATCTAGCAACTGTCTATAAGTGAATAGAATCTGTAAAAAATAAAAAAAAAATACTTGTCAGTCACTATACATTTTTTCTCTTGCATATATACCAGATGCTATTCATAGATACACTAACTTAATATTTATTTTCCAATTATATTTATTTTTAAGTAGCTTATAAGATGGTAGTTACTGTTCCATGGTAGGAAATCAATATACTATAATGTTTCTTCTTCTTTCTGTCTAGTTTCTAGAGTATGTTACCCTGCATGACATCCAGTTTCAGAGTCTTCGTAATTCCTGTTTTTCATATCTTCAGTCTTCTGTCATGTGTCCTTGTATCTTTCATCTTAAGTCAAATTCAACATTTTGTTATTATAGTTTCTCTTTCACACCATGAAACTTACTGTTTATGGAAATTTACCTGTGGGACTAACCACTTTAACCACTGATTAGATATAGATAAAGATGCATTTTTCATGTGAATCTTTTTGGCATGTGCAAGGTAACAATAATTGCTTTCCTTTACATGATTGTCATCAGAAAGAGTTTTCAAGAAATCAATCTCTTTAATTATATTTATAGTTTGCAGTAATAAATATAGAAAACTGAAACTACAGGAATAAGAGGAGCTAAAATTTTAAAGATGTATAAAATCACAAATGTCTAGTATATGAAAGGACTTTGGGAATTCATTCCACATAGAGGGAATCTCCCTCAGCCTAGACACATTGGGAAGGGCCTCTTCCTTGCTTGAAATATGACAGACTTTTAAGACTATCCATGGAAGGCCTCATCCTCCCTGGGGAGCAGGAAAAAAGTGGAATCCGGGTTGGTGGGCGAAACAGGGGAGTACAGAAGGGTGCAGGAATTGGACTGATATGTAAAACAAGCTTCTTTTAAATTTAAATTTGAAGAAAAAGAAGGGGAGGATAGGAAAGCACATAGGAGTAGGAAGATTGAGTCAGGCTAGTAATAGACCAGAGAAGATAGATAGATAGATAGATAGATAGATAGATAGATAGATGATAGATAGAGAGCATAAAAGAGGGAGCCATAATAGGTGTGAAGAGAAATCTGAACCTAAAGAAATATCCAGAGACCTACAAGACTGACCTTAACTAACAATTTGAATAACAGTGGAAAGGCTACCATAAATGCCCTCTCTGATAATGAGATTGATGACTAACTTATCCACCATCATAGAGTCCTCATCTAGGAGCTGATAGACACAGAAGCAAACACTCACAACTAAACACTGAGCTGAACTGGAATCTAGATACAGAGAGGGAGGACAAGACCAGGCTGCAGAAACATATAGAGACCTGAACAAGGAGGATTTACTGCTCCCCAGACTGATATCTTGGAATCCACCATGGGACTGACTCAGACCCTCTGATCATGGATCTTAGCTAGAAGGCCTGGGCAGTCTAAAGGACCTCTGACAGTGGATCCAGAATTTATCCCTGGTGCACAAAAGGACTTTGGGAACACATTGCCCATGGCCACAGGAGAGAAGACCTAGTCCCTACTCCAAATGACTTGACAGATTTTGTTGATCAACCCTAGAAGGCATCACCCTACCTGTGGAGTGAGGGAAGAATGGGATGGGAGGGTGGTCGGGTAGCATGGGAGTGAGGGGGAGAGTGAGGGAGCGGGAACTGGGATCAATATGTAAAATAAGGAAAATAAGAAAATAAAAAAATGTTCTATCTTCATTCTAATAATATGTAGGCTACCGTGAGTATACTAAGAGATCAAGTATTTTTATTGGATGATGACATGGAAGGCAATATAGTGAGGTAAATGTTCACAAAAGATGTAGATAATAGTCAGTTTATTTAGTTTTTGCATAATGGGTCTTTATTTGCACATAACATAGGCAATATGAAAATTGAGAGAGAAGAACTGGGAATGAAAAGTTTAACAAAGAAGAATGGGAGGAGATTGTTTAGCGATGGTATGGTAAATAGAGTTGAGTAAAACAAAAAGCAAAGGACATATGGAGATTTATAGTTTAAAATCAATTTTAAAATATAATTTATTAGACACAAAATATGAAAGAGATAGAAAATAATGTTTCTAGAAAACGAGGGTTGTTAAACAACAGCAACAATAAAATATCCAGTACCTCCCTATAGGTTATTAGTTAAGGACCTACCCAATGCTCATAAAACAATAGAATTTATTTTGTATCCTTGTGGTTGTACAATGAAACATAATAAGACAGTGTTGCTAAAAACGCCACGTATTTGGGTTTCATTACATATCAAGCTAAAATTGACCTGGAAGTTTTTTTTCCTGACAACAAGCTTTCATAATTTCAGAACACTCTATGAAAGCTAAGGGAGATACAAATCATTAATTGTGTCACCAATCAATGGATCCTTTCATCTATGATATTAACCTCCAGACAAGAGGTGTTCTTTGTTCAACAGTGATGCAAAAAGATATAGGTGTAGCTAAACACTTGATAGTTAGAGTTAATGTTTGCTCCATAGGATGAAATCCAAGGATGGCATTATAAATCAAATTAAATATTTTTGACTAATGAGAACTTAGGCACTAGAAGGGAATTGCTTCTTTTCTTAATAATTGATATTGTATCAAGTTACTAACCAGATGTCTATTTTATTCAGATAGACAAATATAAATTTAAGCATTAAAAAGAGAAGACTCTATGCGCAGTGGTCAGTGATAAGCATAGTATGCAAGGCTATCCATAGTGCTGACAAAAAGGAGAGTCTGAGATTGTGTCCTAAAATGGGTATTGACATCACACTCCCCCCAAGGCTCAAGGCTCATGATAAAAACCAATGACACATGATAAGAAGAGAGGATGTGACATGCCATATTCTCAGAAAGACACAAATATGGAATTACAAACACAGCAAAATTACTGAAGTCTCAAAAATTATGCCCCTTTTAAAAGCTAGGCATATATGGAGGTAGAACTCAGGGTAACTTACTACTAAATCATTTGCTACAGTAAGATTGAGAGAAAGGAGATGTTATGGCCTAACACTTGTGAAACTACTGGTTATTTGGCTATTCCCCCAGTGACAGTATCATTCTGATAGTTATGCTGACAGGCCTGGTTATTATAGCTACATTACAACACAAAACCAGTGGTAATAAAAGGAACTTAAGGGGATGAGAGGATAGGATAGGAATGAGAGGGAAGCAAAGTAGGATAAGAACAGAGAACAATAAACTTATACTACATTCATGTTAGAAATTGCCAATGCATTAGTATAATATTTAAAAAGTGATTAAAGATACCTCATGCTCAGCTAGCTTGTTGGAGCCCATATCCTATGGTGGGATGTTATTCTCAGTTTTAATAGATGTGAGAGTGGCCTGGCCTTGCCCAAATCTATTGTGACAGATCAGGTTGACTCCCCATGAAATCCCTGTGAGAAGGAGTGTACTGGGGTTGATCTGGAAGATGGTGAGTGTTGCTGGGAGGAGGCAAGAAGAAGTGGGTGGAGAAGTAGCAGGGAAAATGTGGAATTTACAATGAAATTTTAAAAAATTAAAAATGAAGAAAATGAAACTCATGCTCAAATCTCATTTTAAACATCAAGTGGATAATTGCGTACTATCAATTAGGTGCAGTATACCATGCTATTATATTCCTAAGAAACAGTTAAAAATTCTTCTAGATATACATAATAAAATAAAAAAGACATTAGTATTAAAAATAATGTGACAGAATCAACTTCTGAATAAAAAATATAAAGTCAAATTGAAAGAAAATAGTTAAAAAATTAGATATATAGGATCAAAATAACTGCATAAAAATTAAATTTAGAGTAAATTTCTTTTAAAGTATGATATTAGGAAATATAACTACAAATGGAGAAAAATCTCAAGGTAATTTCACAAAGTGAGCAATAGAACAAGATTGCCCACTCTCTCCATATATATTCAATATAGTACTTGATATGCTAACTACAGCAGTAAGGAAACTGAAGGAGATATAGGGGCTATAAATAGGAACGGAAGAAGTTAAAGAATTGTTATTTGCAGATAATATGATAGTATATGAAAGAAACCCTAAAAATTACACCAGATAATTCCATAGCTCATGAATGCTTTTAACAATGACACCAGATACTAGATTAAATCAAGAAAAATTAGCCACCTTCCTATATAAAAATGATAAATGGATGGAGAAAGAGACCAGGGAAGCAATACAGTTTTCAATAGACACCAGTTAATTTAAATAACTTAGAGTAACACTAACCTCGCAGGGGAAAGAACTTAACATGGTATATACGGCCATTGAATCAAAAGCAATCTACAGATTCAATGCAATCCCTATCAAAATTTCAACAAAATTATTTATAGACTTTAAAAGGACAATTCTCAAAGCCATATAGACAGACAAAAAGCCTAGGACAGCTAAAACAGTTCTGGATGTCTACATGGAAAAGAATGCAAAGAGTTCCATATTAATCACCCTGAACAAAACTTAATTAGAAGTGGCTCAAAGAGTTTAACATGAAACTAGAACACACTGAACTTAGCAGAAGATAAAGTGGAGAGTGCCCTTGAACACATTGACATAGGAGATGACTTTCTGAACTAAACTCAGGCATTATATAATTCAGGCATTAAGATCAATTATTAGTGACTGGAACTTCATGAAACTTAAAAGCTTCTCTAAGGTATAAAACACAATCAATGGGACATGATGACAACCTACTGAATGGGAAAAGATTTTTACCAACTCAACATCCAATAGAGAATTAATATACAAAAGATATAATGAACTTAAGAAACTAGATATGAAAACATCAAAATAAAAATGGTATATAGATGTCATCACATAGTTCTCAAAAGAGTAATGTCAAATGGCTGAGGAACTCTTAAAAAATGTTCATCATATTATTTGGTAACAATATGACAGACTTTGAAGATTCCCCATAGAAGGCCTCATCCTCCCTAGGGAGCAGGAAGGGGATGGGCTGGTGTTTGGTGGGGGTGAGAGGGGAGGATAGGAGTGTGAGGGAACTGAGATTGACATATAAAACAAGCTTGTTTCAAATTTAAATTAAGAACAGGAAAAAATGTTCATCATCCTTACCTGTTTTAGTACTTTTTTGTTGGGACTGCCAGTCTGCAAATATTAACACAGAGATTTACTATTATTAATTATGAAAATATGACCTTAACTTAAGCTTGCTCCTAATTATTTCTTATAATTTTAAAATAACCCATAATTTTTAATCTGCATTCCTCAAGATGGCTCATTTATTCATTACTGTACTGCCTATCCTGCTTCCTCCACATCTGGCTGAGGATTTCACATTTCTTCCTCCTAGAGTTCTCTGCCTGGAAGCCCCATCTATACTATCTTACCTAGCTATTAGTTGTTCAGCTTTTGTTATTTCTATCACAGCCATACATCTTAACATGGTTACAAATACACCACAACATTTCCCCCTTTTTGTCTAAATAAAAAGAAAAGGTTTTAACTCCAACATAGTGAAACCATATACAATATGAACAATGATCAGGTAAGAATTACATTCACAGTGTACAGCACATCTGTATTAGGCATGTTTAGCAAAAATACTCTATTATCTATTCTACATTAGTGAGTCTGAAGCTTTATATCTAAGCCACTTTTATCTAACTTGTATTTACCATCTTAAAATATCGTTTTGTACCTTAAAACATCTTCTTAGATAACGACTTTTAAGTCGTGTTTTCAACCTTCTCAATTTTACATCTCCTATGTAAATGTAGTTTTGAATTGGGTAACAAGGAAAATTGTAAAACTATGAATTTATATTCTTCCACGCCATCAGAGATATGAGAAGGATATAATATTATCTGATTAAACAGGAATGAAGAGCAAGAAAATTCTAAAACTATACAAATGACAGAAAAGGCTGACTAAATGAACTTATGGTTCCTCTGCATCATTGGGGCATCCATCTTTGGACAACAGACTGAATTCACGACAGTAATTGTTTTGAAGGAGGCAATTTTAAGGTCTGTTATACCTTGTTTGGCAAAGTTCAACAGTTGTCTTATTTTGTGTGCTGCTTGTTTAATTTGGACAGCATGCTGTCAGCAATCAAGGCAAGATCAGTTTCTTGTCCAAATGGCTAGCTTGGCCACAATGAACGCACATTCCATATAGAGGTTCTTTCATTCTTATCATCCCTTTTTTGAAGTAAATTGGTACTTCCAGCAGCAGGCATGTCGCACTGTGTAGGCAGCCGCCCACAGGACGCCATTATAAGATGGCGAACTTCCTCTTTCTTGTTTACCTTATTCGGGCATATGCCAGCTTGGCGGCTGCACTCCAGCCGCCTGCTCGTTCCCTAGCCAATCCCGTGGCTCCAACACTGAGGCGAGGTCTTTTGAGCCAATGAGACCGTGACCCGTGGCCTAGTAGGATATATAAGCAGCTGTCCCTTCCTGCCCGGGGCCCCTCACCTTCAGCTCTCCCTTCAACCAAGAGGCTCCAATAAAGTGTGATCTGAGAAGAATCCTTGTGTGGTTGCCATCTTTCCTGTGGGTCGGGATTGGCACGCCACATCACTGTCATGATAAGCATATTTTTTTGGTTGTTAACCTAGCCTTTAATGGCTGAGCCATCTCTCCAGTCTAATGATAAACATATTGTTATTGAAACATTTTAAATACCATGTTCTGTATGCCCCTGAAATATTTAAAGACCACATATCTATTTAAAATATAACTGTTTGACCTAACATGACTGTATGCTTGATTGTTACAGATGATAACTACTAACCTGTCTTTCTTCATTATCTTAAATAGCTTTCAAGGAGGAAAGCTTTACATTATAGTTTTCAATGAGCTGTACAGGTATAATACCTTAAATAAATACAGAAACAAAAACAAATCTATAAATATAATAAAAATAACTTTAAACTTTTATCAATATATAAAAATTCAGACCAATATAAAACATTTGAGATTAATATTTATTTTAGTTTTAAAGTAAATTCATAATCTATCCTTTTATTCTATCATTTCTATATCGACCTTTTTCTTTTCAGAATGAGATCCCTGAATCTATTGTCTTTATGTAGTTTTCTCCCTAACCATGATTGATAATAACTTGTAAACATCCCCAATAAATTATGACAAATATCCACCAAATGACAAAAAGCCACCACCCCCAGTTCTTTGGAATGTGGGAGTTCTGTTTTTTACAATTACATTTTGTGGTCTGGTGGTAGCAGCATCTTTATAAGACAGTGAAATTAATGGAATAAAGATCATCTTCTCGGAGAACTATCTGCTTTTTCAGTATTAGTGTAATGGAAAATTTTAAGTCTTATCTGAAGTTCTGGCTGAATGGTGTGTGAGGCTGGAGCATCTCAGCATGTTTGCAGTTTTTCTGGATGCAGAATTTTGAGGAAACTTCACGAAGGGCATGCTGAGTGTCTGGGTCACCTGGGCAACTTGTGTTCCTTGATGACTTTTCTATTATTTAATTCTCTTTGGAAGCACATAAACTTTTAAACACAACATACATATCTATAATAACGCAAGTATGGAATGTTTAAAATGCACAAGTCAGCTAAAGAAGATTTTTTTGTTGTTTTGAGTTCGAGCAGGCAAAAGGCATCTGTTAATTTTGTAAGTCTGTTTGGGCTGTATAACCAAACCTCTATCCATTTATATGAATGGGCTCAAATGATAGCCAGCCATTATGTGGAGATAGAATATAAATTAGAGGTTTCATCTTTTCCATTCTCTTGGAGATGTTGGAGTCAAGAAAAAGACAGGTAAAGATTTGTATGACTAAGAGAGTATTGAGGATACCAAGAAAACATGGCTCACTGAATCAAGTAAGTTGAGCTCATATGGACTCACATGGACTCACAGAGACTGAAATGGTAAGGAGTCATAGCAGGTGCCCATCACCAGGCCTTAGCTATAGGTGACTTTGGGTCTAATCCAACTGGGGTGGATTCCCCTACACCCTCCTAGGGAAATCTCTGGGTGAGTTCCAGAACTCACTGCCCCTGAATCCAGTCCCCACCGAGAGTGTTCTTGGAGCTCCAATATATCTCCACCAAACCCCACTAAGAGCCTGCCCTCCCCCTACTTTCTTCCCTACCCTGCCCACTGTCCCACCTCCCTGGCTGAGCACTGGACCAGAGGGTGGACCCAACAATCCAGCCACCTTCGTGGAAATTCCTGGAGCCAATCTGAGCACAATAGACTTGCCTATCCACCCGTAATTTCCACCTGACTGGTCTCAGACCCCCGACACTGGTCTTCTACTTGAGTTCTGGGTTCCTCCCAGAGATCTGCCTATCTCTGCGGGAACACTCTGAGATCCTGCAGGCTGGATCCTTGACCCCCATTTCAGGACCTCTGCTAAAGAGGCCCTACTCAGCTAGAGAGTGCCAGCTATCTGCCCATCAGTGCAGAAACATCCTGAGTATCAGCCCAGACTTTGACCCACAGCACTAGGCCTTGGCTAGAGGCCTTAGCTACTGCTTGATCCAACTATCCCTGAGGAACATCCAGTGGGCTAGCTTCTGCCAAAGAGGCCTCAGCTCTCCTCTGCTGGTGCCTGGTTTTTGAGCCCCATTGTGTGACACCTGCCTACGGAGATACCTCCTAGAGAACTTGGTCCACCCAGAAGTACAGACATCGAACTTTGACCCACCTAAATCCATAGAGAGAGAGAGAGAGAAACCCCACCAACACATACTGGAAGAAACTATGGGAAGACGGCAATAAAAGAAAACACCTAACATCAGAAGGACAGTCATAACACCACCAGAATCTAGGGAATCTACACCACCTAGAACAGAACACAACAAAGCAAATGAATCAGAAGAGAATGACCTAAAAATTATCATCATAAAAATGATAGAGACCCTCAAAGAAGATGTGAGAAAATCCCTTAAAGAAGGGGAAGATAAAAAAAAAATGGAAGAAATGAATGAATTTCTTAAAGAAAGCCAAGAAAAAACAATTAAACAGGTGAAGGAAACAGTTCAAGACATGAATACAGAAATGTAGACAATAAAGAAAACACAAACCAAAGGAATGTTGGAAATAGAAAAACTGGACAAGCGATCAGGTACTGCACGCAAGCATAACCAACAGAATTCAAGAGATGGAAGAGAGAATCTCAGGTGTTGAAGATAAACTAGAGGAAATAGATTCATCGACTAAAGAAAATTGTAAATCCAACAAAACTTTAACATGAAGCATTCGGGAAATGTGGGACACTGTGAAAAGATCAAACCTAAGAATAATACGCAGAGGAAGGTGAGGAAGCCCAGCTCAAAGGGCCCGAAAACATATTCAACAAAATCATCGAGGAAAACTTTCCCAATCTGAAAAACATCCCCAATAAGTACAAGATGTTATCAAACCCAAATAGATTGTACCAAAGAAAAAAGACTCCTCAACATATAATAATCAAAACACCTAATATACAGAATAAAGAAAGAATATTAAGAGCAGGGAAGGAAAAAGGCCTGGTAACATATAAAGGCAGACCTATCAAAATTACACCTGACTTCTCCATTGAAACCCTCAAGTCCAGAAGGTCCTGGATAGATGTTATACAAATACTAAGAGTCCAGGGATGCCAGCTCAGGCTACTATACACAGCAAAACTCTCAATATAACTAGAAATCCAGCCCTACAGAAAGTTTTGGAAGGAATACTCCAACCCAAGGAAGTTAACTATGCTCACCAAGACGTAGGCAACAGATAATCCCACTTCACCAGAAACCAAGGGCAAAGCAGGACAAATATATTCACAATACCACTGCCAACAACAAATCTAAAACAATCAAGCATTAACAATCAATGGTCCTTACTCTCCTTCAACATAAATGTTCTAAACTCGCCTATAAAAAGACACAGGCTAACAGAATGGATACAAAGACAGAATTCATCCTTCTGCTCCATACAAGAAACACATCTAAGCTACAAAGATAGACATTACCTCAGGGTAAAAAGCTGGGAAAAGATCTTCCAATCAAATGGACCCAAGAAGCAAGCCGGTGTGGCTATCCTAATATCTACAAGTTAGACTTCAAACAAAAATTAATCAAAAGAGATGAAGATGGTCATTTCAAATTCATTGCAGGAGAAATTGATCAACAAAAAGTCTCGATTCTGAACATCTATGCTCCAAATACAAAGGCACCCACATTTGTAAAAAAAAAAAAAAAATGCTACTAAAACTCAAAACTCAGATAAATCCTCACACACTTATTGTGGGAGACTTCAACACCACTATACAGGACCACCAATCAGAAACTCAACAAAGAAACAAAAGAACTAACAGAAGATATGTCTCAACTGGGTTTAACAGACAAAATTAGAACATTCCATCCAAACACAAAAGGTTATATCTTCCTCTCAGCTACACATGGATCCTTCTCTAAAATCGACCACATACTAGGAGCATAACAAACATCACCAGATACAAAAGAATTGGTAAAGTCCCGTGTATCTTATCAGACCACCATGTTTTAAAATTGGAAGTCAACAACAACACAAATCACAGAAACCCTACAAACTCATGGAAACTGAACAATGTGCAATTGCACCACATCTGGGTCAAAGAAGAAATAAGAAATTAATTAAGGAATTCCCAAAATTCAACTAGAAAGAAGACACGACATATCCAAACTTCTGGGACACCTTGAAAGCAGTGTTTCAAGGGAAGTTCGTTGCACTGTGTGCCCATATGAAAAAGAGTGGAGGATAGTAACATTAGAGAATTAACAGCGCAAATGAAAGCCTTAGAACAAAAAGAAGCAAACTCACCCTGGAGGAGTAGACACCAGGAAATAATCAATTTGCGGGCTGAAATCAATAAAATAGAAACCAGGAAAACAATACAAAAAACCAATGCAACAAAGAGTTGGTTTTTCAAGAAAATCAACAAGATAGACAAACCTTTATCCAAACTAATGAAAAGCAGAGAGAGATCATGAAAATGAACAAAATCAGAAATGAAAAGGGGGATATAACAATGGAAAAAGATGAAATCCAGATAAATTTCAGGTCATATTTTGAAAATCTGTACTCTACAAAATCGGACAATTCAAAGGAAATGGTCAAATGTTTGGATAACTATCACCTACCAAAATTAAACCAAGAACAGACAAACAAATAGACCTATAACCCCCAATGAAATCAAAGCAGTCATTGAAACCCTTCCAACAAAAAAAAGCCCAGGTCCAGATGGCTTCATTGCAGAATTATACCAGAAATTCAAGGAAGAGCTTATTCCAATACTCCTCAAATTGTTCCACACAATAGAAACAGAAGGCACATTACCATACTTTTTCTCAGAGGCTACAATCACCTTAGTACCCAAGCCTTACAAAGATACAAAGAGGAAAAAAAACTACAGACCAATATCCCTGATGAAGATCGATGCAAAAATATTCAACAAATTACTGAAAACTGAATCCAAGAATACATCAGAGAAATCATCCACCATGACCAAGTAGTATTCATCCATGGGTTGCAAGGGTGGTTTAACATAGGAAAATCTATCAACTTGATCCACCATATAAACAAAATGAAAAAGAAAAAACATGTGATCATCTCCCCACATGCTGAAAAAGCCTTCAACAAAATTCAACACCCTTTCATGATGAAGGTATTGGAGAGATCAGGGATAACAGGAACATATATAACCTAATAAAAGCAATATATAGTAAACCAACAGCCAAAATCAAACAGAATGGAGAGAAGCTTAAGGAAATTCCTGTAAAATCAGGAACAAGAAAAAGCTGTGCTCTCTCTCCATATCTCTTCCATATTGTACTTGAAGTTCTAGCTAAAGCTATAAGACAACAAATGGAGATCAAGTGGATCCAAATTGGAAAGGAAGAAGTCAAACTGTCTCTATTTGCAGATAATATGATAGTTTTCATAAGCGACCCAATAAACTCTACCAGGAAACTCCTACAGCTGATAAACTCCTTCAGCAAAGTAGCAGGATACAAGATAAACTCAAAAAAAAATCAGTAGCCCTACTTTATTCAGATGACAAAGAGGCTGAGAAAGAAATCAGAGAAAGATCACCCTCTACAATAGCCACAAACAACATAAAAAATCAGGGTAATGTTTACCAAACATGTGAAAGACCTATACAATAACAACTCTGTGGCTTCAAGGAAGAAATTAAAGAAGATACCAGAAAATTGAAAGATCTCCCATGCTCTTGGATAGGAATGATAAATATAGTAAAAATGGCAATCTTGCCAAAATTCTTCACTTACCTTGAAACGATAATATTCAACATTGTATGGAAAAACAAAAGACACAGGATAGCCAAAACAACCCTGTATAATAAAAGAACTCAGGAGACATCATCATCCCTGACTTTAAGCTCTAATAGAGAGATATAGTTCTAAAAACAGCCTGGTATTGGAACACAAAAATATCCACGTAGACCTTTGGTATCGAATTGAAAATCCCAATATTAATCCACACACCTATGAACACCTGATTTTGCACAAAACAGTTAAAAAAAATACAATGGAGGGGGAGGAAAGCATCTTCAAAAACTGGTGTTGGCACAATTGGATGATGGTGTGTAGAATACTGCAGATAGACTCATGTTTGTCGCCATGCACAAAACTCAAGTCAAAATGAATCAAAGACCTCAATATAAATTCAGCCACACTGAACCACTTAGAAGAGAAAGTGGGAGGTACCCTTAAACAAAGCGGTAAATAGGCTGCTTCCTGAACATAACTCCAGTAGCGCAGACACTGAGATCAACAATTAATAAGTGGGACTTCCTCAATCTTAGAAGCTTCTGCAAGGCAAAGGACACAGTTGACAATACCAAACGGCAGCCCTCAGACTGGGAAAAAATTTTACCAGTCCTACATCTGACAAAGGGATGATCTCCAAAATATACAAAGATCTCAAGAAACTAGTCAACAAAACACCAAATAGCCTTATTTAAAAATTGGATGCAGAATTGAAGAAACAATTCTCAATAGATGAAATCAAAGAAGTTGAAAGACACTTAAGAAAGTGTTCATCCTTAGCTATAAGGGAAATGCAAATGAAAACAATTTGAGATACCATCTTACTCCTGCCATAATGGCTAAAATTAGAAACACCAATGACAACTTATGCTGTAGATGATGTGGAGAAAGGAGAACACTCCTCCACTGCTGGTGGGAGTGCAAACTCGTACTGCCATTTTGGTGATCAGTATTGCTGTTCCTCAGGAAAATGGGAATTAGCTTACCACAGGACCCAGCAATTCCCCTCTTAGGTATATACCCAAATGACCCACATCCATGCAACAAAGACATGTGCTCAAGTGTGTTCATAGCACTATTATTTGTAATAGCAAGAACCTGGAAGCAACCTAGATGCTCCTCAATTGAAGAATGGATAAAGATGTGGCACGTCTACACAATGGAATATTACTCTGCAGAAAAAAATAACGGAATGCTGAAATTCGCAGGCAAGTGGATGGAACTTGAAGAAACCATCCTAAATGAGGTAACCCAGTCACAAAACGTGGAACAGGTTATGTACTCGCTCATATATGGATTTTAGACATAGAGCAAAGGATCACTAGACTATCATACTCACCACCATATGAACTGGGATACAAGGTGTATTTTAAGAGTTTCATATATTGTCCCTCACAAAAGGGGGAAGGGATAAGTCCCCCAGAGCACATGGGAAGTGGGGGGCAGTGAATGGAGAGCAAACTAGGAGAAAGAGAAGGGGAGGAGAGGAAAACACATGTGACTAGATAGATTGAGTCTGTATGAGAGCGAGATAGTGGTGGGCATAAAAGAGGGAGCCATTATTGGTTTGAAGAGAAAACTGAACCTAAAGAAAGGTCTAGAGAACTACAAGACTGATTCCAACTAACAATTTGAGCAACAATGGAAAGGCTACCATAAATGCCGTTCCCTGATAGTGAGATCATCAACTAAATTATTCACCATCATGGAGCCCTCATCTAGTACCTTTTGGAAACAGAAGCAAACACCCATAACCAAACACTGAGTCAAACTAGAATCCAGATGCAGAGAGAGGGGACAAGACCAGGTTGTAGAAACACACAAAGATAGCTGACCTGAACAAGGAGGAGCTAATGCCCCTCTGCCAGACTGATAGCTGGGAACCCAGCAAGGGACTGACTCAGACCCCCTGAATATGGGTCTCAGCTAGAAGGACTGAACAGTCTGGGGGCCCTCAGACAGTAGAACCAGGATCTATTCCTGGTGCACAAAAGGACCTTTTGGACACATCCCCCATGGAGTGATACCCCCCTTAACCTAGAGACAGGAGAGAAGTCCTAGTCTCTACCTCAAAGGACTTGACAGATTTACATGACCCCACCTGGACAGCATAGCCCTACAAGTGGAATGGGGGTGGGGGAAGGGAGGGGAGTGTGGCTAGGGTGCATGTCACAAGGGTAAGAGGGTAAGAGGGAGGAAGGGAGGGTCGGAGGGAGGAAGAGAGCAAAAACTGGAACCCACATGTAAAATTTTTAAATTATATTATTTAAAAAAATAGAAAAAATATATAGCATATGTTCAGAAACAGGAAAAAATTATAGAGGGTTGGACCAGAGCAGGGGATTCCACCTGTGCATTCTGTGAGATCTATGTCACATAGGCCTCGCTAGCACAGAGCCCAGTAAGCCAGAGTCTAGGGAAAAAGGTGGGAACAGGGGTTGTCTCTACTCTTTTACTGGGTCAACTTGCCCAGCTTAATGTGTGGTCAGGTTCTTAGTCTTACTGCAACTTGATACTTTGTTGAGAATTGTGAGAGACCTGCCCTTCTTTCCTAAACAAAAATGGGGGAGGAATACTTTGGGGGCTGGAACACAGATGGGGTGGGAGGAGGGGCTGGGGAGAGAGGAGGGACTGGAAACTATTGATGGGCTGTAAATAAATAAATAAATAATGTTTTTAAAAAAATTAGAAAAAGAAACACAAATCTGTATCATGCAAAATAAATAAATTAATAAAATGCATAGACAATAGTAATACCTCCTAAAAGTGATTCAATGGTAATTCTCAAATTCCACATTCATAACAAAAATACATTTTAAATTTAAAATCTTTTCATGAGAACTTACTTATGCAAATGTAACTAGCTGTACCTTCAAACTAATATATTTTAAAATTACAGAATTGATACTATTAAGGGTAGTATTATGTAAGATATACAATTCGAAACTTTTTTAGAACAGATTTTAGACATTCCATTCCATGGCAGATGAAATATTTAAAGAAAAATATTCTTCAAATTCAAGTGTGATGTTCTATTCCATTTATAAAAGAACAGGCTTAAATTAAAATCCCCTTCTTTATCCACTAACATAACTTTCAGCATGTTGTCAGCATGTTCTTTGGACAGAACTTCTTTTGCTGCCATATAAGCTATTTAACTTACTCTCCAATAATCTACAAATATAGACTTATCCTAGCTAATAGACTTACTGGTAAATCACTGTATAAATCTCTAAAAAGTGATATAGTGTGGAGTTCATAAATTATGCAGCCTGTCATGTTTACATTTAAAAATGTATATAAGAATGCATAAACTTTTCATTCAATAAAAATTTGAAAGCAAAAGAAACACACATGTATTTAAACCTTAATTAGAATGCATATAAATATTAACACTAATATATCACTGATACAATATACTAACATTAGTATTAATATAAACTTGTTATTTCTACAATGTGTACCTCACTAACTGTCCATTGTTTCTGGGTCACTAAGTTAGTGTAATCTCTTGGATACATTGGAGTGCTATTATATTATGCATAAATACAATTCTTGCTTTGGAAAATAACAACAATATATTATCTTGCTACTTTATTGGTGTTTGAATCTAAGACCACATAGATACACATTCTATTCTACTGAGATATATTCTTAGCAATCCATTATTTTTAGTTTACTTTGAAATTATAATTTAATAAAGTTCCTATTTTTCCCCTCCCTTTAAGCCTTTCTCATCACTTTGCTCTCTTTCTAATTTACTACCTCTTATTTTTGTTTAATTTTGGTTTATTTATTTATTTTCTTGCTAATTGTTATTTCATGGTATATATATTCCTAAATATAACCTGTTCTGTCTATATAATGCTACTTGTACAAATGTTTTTGGGATTTACTGGTACTAGATTAAAAAAAAAAGTTGGTCTTACTTGTAGATGATTGCCTTTCCTGCTCTTATACTTCTATAGTTGCCTATTGTTCTTTGGGTAGAATTGAGTCTTTGTGGACATTTCTCTATACAGCATGGCATGTTCATTTGTTCTGTATTTGTACATCTAATATTTGGGTAGTAATATTAGTGAGACTATGAGAGCAGCATCTGACATACAAGGGGACAAAAATCTCAAATCCCTGGTCCTCTGGCTCTTATATTCTCTTTGCTTCCTCTTTTTCAGTGTTCCTTGAGTCTTAGGTGAGATACTAGACTAGTCTAGTCTAGTTATTTGTGGTTTTCTCTGTAATAGTCTCTGTTGTAAACAGAAGTTTCCTTGACTACGAGTGAAGACTACACATGTCTGGTGGTATAGAGGACAAATGTTTATTTATGGTTGTTAGGGGTTATGCTTGTTTAGTAAATTAATTTTTGTAGACACTTCACTATTAATCATAATATTACTATCACTGAGAAGTTAACTAAGTTTCTAGTACCAGGAATGGTATCCTTCTTGTTGAGTTTGTGTTAAGGCCAGTTAAAGAGCTGTTGTTTACCCATAAGACATGTGCACCAATACAGAATCCTTAAGGATTTTATGTCATGAAAATTGTCAATAAATTTTTAGAAATAAGAGTTGACTCCCTCTTTTGGAAGCTCCTATGGCTTTTTCTGGTACTATTCCACAGAGTGGGGGCATTCAGTTCAGTTCCCAATCAGGCACTTCTGAGTCCTCTATCTGAATTGTCTGGTATCTTTTGCAGTGAGGATTTACTTAGCACCTCTGTTGGGTACCAAAAGGCAACAGCAATAGGCTGCAAGTGAGCTTGTTTCTTAGTCATCACTGGCCAACAATTCAAAAGAGGGATTCTCAAGTAAGGTATTTGGTTTTTTGGTTTTGGTTTTGGTTTTTTTTAAAGTGGTCTTTGTCTCTTGAAGGGAGTATAGTCAGCTCACATTAAACAATTTCAAATAAAATATATATGTATATTCATATATGGAATTATATGCAATATAGGGCTTTTAAAGATATAGTTAATAGTGTGATTCCTAAGTATTTTCCAGACATATTTATTCTTTTTTATCCAACAATTCTACTTTATCTGTATTAATCTCCCAATCACTTCCCTTCAAAGTCGTGATATTTCCATTTACCCTACATATAATTTTACTTTAACTCATTTTTCTGTCATATATTATATTGTGATTGCAATTTTCCCTCCCTCTCCCAGTCCCTCCTCTTACCTCCTCTCTTCCCTAGTTCAATTATTCCTCTGGCACCCCTTAAAAAAAGCAGCTCTCCCAGGCTCAGGAACATACAACAAACAGGGTCTAACAAGATACAATAAACTGGCCCAAACTCTCCAGTCACATGTGAATGTAGCAGAGGAAAAGGGTCCCAACAGTAGGCAAAAGAGTCAGAGAATTCCCAACTCCCGACTCCCACTGTTAGGAGATCAAAAAAAAAAAAAAAAAAAAAAAAAAAAGCCAAAATCCACAACCATAATATACATACATAATGTAGATGCCCTGAGTCAGACCCATGCAGGGTCTTTTTTGTCACTTCAGTTTTCGTGAGGTCTGATAATCCCTGCTTAGTTGACTCTATGGACCTTATTCATGTGGTGTCTTTGACCCCTCTGGCTCCTATAATACTTTTTTCCTTTCTTTTACAGAGTTCCCTTGGCTTTACCTAGTGTTTAGCTGTAGTTCTCTAGATCTTTTCCTAATGGTTTCTGGATGCCATCCCTTGATGACAACTGGGGTAGGCACTGATCTATGAGTATAGCAGAATATTATTAGGGATCATTTCATTGACTTTTTCCCCTAGCTGTGTATGTTTCTATCCTGGGTCTCTGGGCTGTCCTGACTCTGGTTTCTTGCCATCTGGTCAGGACTAGGCTCTCTCTCTCTCTCTCTCTCTCTCTCTCTCTCTCTCTCTCTCTCTCTCTCTCTCTCTCTCTCTCTCTCTCTCTCTCAGTGTGTGCGTCAAGTTTGACCAGAGAGATCATTTGTACCCTGCTCTTACCCTTTAACCCTTCTTCTGCTTTCTTGTCATTATTTTTTTTTAAGTATAATGCATGGGAAATTCTGAGGGCTTTGTCTATATCCTCAATAAGAAAATGGTTGATTGAATCATTTTGAAAGCTAAATATTGAATCTCTGGTTGATGATTTTGGAGATGTAGAAGTATATATGGAAGTTAGATAAGGTCATAAATATAGCAACCCCTAATGGTAGAGTGATAGATAACCAAGTGTTTGAGCTATTGTAACAGTTTACTCTTAGATTGCATTGCTCTGGAGGGAAGGAGTTTACATTATTTGTATCAGTCATCCCTAACCACACAGCAAGCCTAAGGTGGCTAATAGCAATGGCTGCCCAACACCCAGTACTGTAGTTTTTCACAACAACTATGTATCCACAGTTTTTGGAAACCTGTGTGCATTGGCATTTGCCAGAAAATATCATCTATACTATGTGCTAATTTGTGTAGTTTTGCAGAGATGTACAGCACTTCAGCTATGCTTGTCCCGATTCTCTATACCTGTCCTTTGGCCATCTGACCAGTTCTTTCCCGTTTGCATATGAATATTCTCACTGTAATTGAGATCTGTGCTGCTTGAGTTCTGTTGACTCTAAGAATTCATTTTTTTTTTATAGCTCTGCTGTATTCTATTCTCCTCAAACCAGTATTTATTAAAGTTTCACTATAGTTTTGAAATGTCTTTATGTAAAAGTGAAAATTACACTTGGAAAGTGTACACAAATTGTCTTTAATTCCTCAAGGTCAAGTGTGTGTGTGTGTGTCTGTGTGTGTGTGTGTGTGTGTGTGCGTGTGTGTTTGTGTGTGTGATAAAAATAATCAATGTAAAAGAAGCTCTCAACTTGTCAACTTGAAAATACTGAGTTTTTGGAAGGTTTTCAGGGGTTTTGCTCAGAGAGGCTGGAGGTAGAAAAGAGAGGAGTGAAAAATGATAGAATTCTATTTAAAATGTAGATATTTTAAAATAAATAAATTGGATTTCTTTGACCATAAAAAATGTGTGAGGCCTCAGGCTCAAGGAAGTGGGAGCAGAAACTAAACTTTGAAGAATAAATGAAGATAATTACAAATTAATTTGTAATGAGTATATAAGGGACATGTTCTATCTCCCTGTTTTTAAGCAATTAATCTTGAGGGCCTCATTGCCCCACTTTGTGTGTGTGTGTGTGTGTGTGTGTGTGTGTTTGTTATTTAGTATGTTTTCATTAGACACATTTCTACTGCATTGTTTTCCATATTTTCTGGATGAGGAAAGAAAAAATAAAGATTCAGTAAAGTAGATACTCTAAAAGCTGCAACTCAAGGATCAGACTCTCCTCTACAGCCTCAAGAAATGACATTTAGCTGCATCAGATATGATTTGGATGTCTGCACTCTCAATAGTAAGTGAATGAACTTCTATAGTGTGTGTAAATCACTAATCACTGGAGATTATATATATGTGTGTGTGTGATTGTGTGTGTGTGTATGTATATATATATATATATATATATATATATATGTACAACTATAATTGGAAACCAATGCAAAGAGCATTTAACATGGAAATCACATCCAAAATGTTAATTCAGTTGGAATATTTAGTATTCTTCATTATTGTTTTATTTTTATCTCAACTGCAAAGGCTTAACAGGAGACAATGAAGAGTGTAAAGGCTTGAAAGTGTGAAAAGCATTTAAAAGTTTTCTTTCATGCTAATTTTCTCTAATCAATTTGGGTAAATTATTTTATTTATATGTAAAAAAAGCTTTGTTCAAAATTGAATAAACAATATTTAAAATAAAAAGAAACTCTGTTCTCAACCTTGTTGATGCTTACTATTTTTGATGTTGTAGTGCTGTGAATTTAGCATAGTAATTTACAAAATGATTTTGCTAAAAGGGAGCTGGACAAACAATAGTAGCCAACTTCCACTTAGTTTAAAATTTTGTAATAGGAGGGAGGGAGAGGGAATTGGGATCGACATGTAAAATAAAAAAAAATTGTAATATGAAAATTAGAAAATTTTAATTATCAATTTTTTTACCCACATACACTTATTTATATGCCTTGCTATTGGAGAGTGGCTGCATGGTAAAGTGCATATTCTGCTTGTTAGATGCAAGTGACCATTGCTCCATAGATAAGTGTTGGAACTCATGACTCTCCTCTCTTCAGCAGGCTGGAGTGATGATAGGCTTGATCAAATGTGGATATTGTGGTGTTAAACACAATAGCTATTCCTGTATGAGTGCAGTGCCCCTGTCATGACCATAAGATAAAACTTATTCATGGTGTTCACTATACTGCCTTTTACAATATTCCAACTCCTTCTTCCAGGATGGTCCCTGAGGCTTGGGGCAAGGGTCTATAGATATCCCATTTGTAGCTTGGTTATCCACCGACACTTAACATCTGTCTCCTTGACAGTTGTAAGTACCCACCTTTATTACTGTCAGCTACACTAAGACATTTTTTTCTGGTAATGTATGAAGCTTAGTATAAATTTTTAATTTAATAATGAAAGAAAGAGTCTGTTAACAGCACATTCATCTCACAAACCTGGCAACAGGTGCAAGATACTGGCTTACCATATTTCATTCCCATACAAGAAACAGAGCATGAGTAGCAAGTAAAGATAAGCCCTAAAACCTCCAACCTCACCTCCTGATGATGTATGTCCTCTAAGAAGCCTCCACCACCCACATGTACCATACCTTTCTGACCCAAGCTAGTCTCAAAATATTCAAACAGATAAATTTACATAGAACATTATGTAGTCAAACCCTGACACTTGCTTGTCAAAATTTAGGCATTATATTTCTCTGTCTTGTGTTACAGGTCTGTATAAAACTGCTTTAATAGCAATTAGAAAGTTTTGGATGTTAAACTATATATATATTAGATTTTACTTGCTGAAGTCAGAAATTATATTTTGAGTTTCATAGTGATAGACAGCTGGTGATCTAGAATAGTAGCCAGAGGTATTGCAGTCAGTTTCCACTGTAGTGTATGTCTGTAGATAAATCTTTTATCTATTTTACAAGCAATCACGTATCTGTAAGGTGACCTGTACTTAGTGGGGACACTGTCACCTGTATATCCCACAACCGTTAAAAGACTATCCACGCAATATTCAAACAACCTAACAGCAATTTCTGAAGGCATTTCCATTCTTTAAGATTTCAGGCTGAACTGTTGGCTCATTAAGTCTCAATGAGTTGTTTTGTAGGCAAATGAAAGTAATTCAATTTAGAAGCTCTTGAGCAAAATATGGTCCTTAGTTCAATTGGATAATTATGTATAAGCATGTGGAGAGCTGGACATCTCCCAAACAAAAAGCAATTCTAAATCATTTCAGCTGAAGTTCTTCAAGTCATAACACAAAAATGATGAATATCTGAACACAAAATTTTGTTATTTCTAAATGCTGTGTCCTAAAGATATGCTTTAAATCTCATCTCTGTCCTCACATTAGGACTCATTTGAAAGGCTATTTTACTGGTGAAAATATTATAAAATAAACCTTAAAACTCTGCAACTAACATAATAAAAGCATTTGAAGTTATGACTAATGCCTTCACAATTACTGTATTCAAGATAATCAATGATTTGTGTAGAAAACATACCTATAAAATAAGTCATATATTTTCTTATCAGGTGTTTGATTTGAATTCCACTGTTAATTGGATGTTAGAGGCAAATCAATCAACCATTGTTACTAAACATCACATAATGGACAATACAATATTACATACCTGGACTTAGAGTTTACCTGTTTAGCTTTGAGATAAGGTGGCTGTAAATTTTTAAAGTTTATATTTAATTGAAGTTCAAAGTCTTTTCATTAGAAAAGCACAAAATGTTATGGAATTTATGATAATCTGTTTCAAATAAATACTAAAAATAATTCTTAGAAGAAATATGATACTTGTGGATTGCTGTAAAATTCCCTAGTGCCAGGTTTCATGTTAAGCCCTCAAGGGCTGTCACTATCACAATATCTCTTTCCTCTTTCTCTCCTTTGTTCTCTGCCCCGCCCCAAACTTCTTGATCCCTAGTGTTCTTCCTGTCCCCCTTCTCCCTCCTCTTTCTGCTACCACTCCCACCTCTCCCCATGCTCCAAATTTACTCAAGAGATCTTGCTTCTTTCCCCTTCTCAGGGTTCCAATTATGTTCTCTTAGGGTCCTCCTTGTTTCCTGGCTTCTCTTGGGTTGTTGATTATATGATGGTTTATCCTTTGCTCTAGATCTAATATCCACTTGTTGAACTCCTGGAATCCAGTTTTAGAGAGAGAGAGAGAGTAAATAGTAAGGAGTCAAGACCATGCTCGGGAAATCCACAAAAGGAGGTGATCTGAGCAAATGGGAGCTCATGGATCTAGACTGACAACTAGAGAACAAGCATGGAACATAACCATGCCCACTGAACATACATGTCAGTTGAGGGGCTTGGGTAGTCTATGTGGCCACTGGCAGTGGAACCAGTATTTATTCCTAGTGCATGAACCCACGTTTTGGAGCCCATGCGCTATGGTGGGATACTCTCTTAGCTTAGATACAGGGTGGATGTCCTTGGTCCTGCCCCAAATGTTGGGAGCAGACTTTGAAAATCTCCTTTGGAGGATTTACCCTCTCTAAGGAGTGGATGAGTGGACAGGGGTTGGGATGGGGAGATGGTGGGGGGAGTCGGAGGACAGGAGGGAGAGGGAACTGGGATTGGTATGTTAAATAAGATTTCAATATAAATAAAAAATTAAAAAACAAATAAGATGCATAAGTAGGTTAATGTTTAATATAGTAAACAATAAGATATATTCTTTTGTATTAGAAGAGAGAAAGAACTTCTTTTCTAGTGGGTTGTGTCTTTTCATGGGTAAATAACAATAAATATATTTTTACTCTAGATAGATGGAGTTTCATCACACACCCAGGAAGCAATTCTGCTGAAGCCTAGCTTGGTAACTCATGGAGTTTAATGACTAATTTTTCTTAAATATTTTGTTTTGTTCTGTGATGTATATTCATAAAAATATTGACATTTCTGTGGCAATTTAATAAAAAACAAACACCTTAACAAATCACATCTTCTCAAATGGATCTTTCAAAAATGCAAAAAATTCTTAAATATAGAAGACACTGTTTTTTAAAACAATATTTTTCCTTAATATTTAAGCAAAGAGCTGAAAGTTTCACAGGATAAATATTCTGTATATACTAGAAAATATCCTTGAAAATTGATGTTATTTTCATTCTTAGGCTTCAAGTGAAACCACACACACACACACACACACACACACACACACACACACACACACACAAACATGCTGTATTTCATTCCCCCACTAGATTAGGCTGGTATTGATCACTCAGCTCATCTGACCTTCCACCTGAGCTTCTCATATTTTGGAATGATGAGTACAAAATGCCAATCTCCACTTTTCATACACTCTGTCTTTTGCCATTAGTGTCTGAATTCCTTCATGGCTGAATTATGTTTGGTTTTGTTTATTAGTGTTAGGTTTTTACAATATGAATTGTCATATATCATTATAAAAATAAATGACAGATTTTTAAAAACTATCCCTTATTTTCAATTGGCTGTGAAAATGTGCATTCCATAAAAAGGAAATAGCTTTCAATAAATAAAAGTTAAGATAGATTTATAATATTTCTATAATTTTAAGTGATGTCACAGTGCTAAAGATTTATGTTCCATTTTCTGTCCCAGGCTTTTTCATTTTGGCAACCAAGCAGCTCCCAAATCTTTATCTGCAGACTTATTAGTAGTCATAAATGCTCACCTTTATGTTATGCTTGACCCACTAATTCTTATAACTTAACTCTCTTGTCTTCTACATTTTTCTTGGGTCTGTTATTTCTTTCTTTATTCTTTCTTCCTTCCTTTCTTTCTTTCTTTCTTTCTTTCTTTCTTTCTTTCTTTCTTCTAGTCCTTCCCCTCCCTCATTCTTTCTGTCCCTTTCCTTCCTTCCTTCTTTCATTCCTACTAATATTTTCAAACTAAAGTTTCAAACCAGGCTTGCCTTCCTCCAAAGCCCCATTCTTTAAAGTTAACACATCTACCTCTATTATTTGTTTTACCATTCTTAATCTGCATTAGTATTATTAATAATCTTATCTTTGTTGAATTATTTTTGTTAAATAATAAAAATTTATGATTTGAACATACGTTTTTGACGTCTTTCTTCTCTCTGTGTATCTTGCTCAACATTTGTTTAAACAATATTAATATCTTCAGTATATCTGTTTGGCTCATCCCTATGTTATTTATGTCCTCTCTGTCATGTTCACAATTTAACAAGTTTATGATATTGAATGGAAATAAATTTAGTTTTATTAACTTACAGCATCATTGAGTGTCAGTAGCTAAATAAAAATGATTTGATATCTATTAATATATTTTATTGGGAATAATAATATATAATATCCTGACACAGCTCTAGATTAACTTTAATGCATATATTATTTATTAAAAATTAAATATCTTAAAAAATTAAATCCATTGGTTTAATAACTATTAACAATATTTGTCAGTAGTATGAGTATCTGTATCCATTATTTTTGTTAAAGAAAGTGTACCGCATATATGAATATATAGTTTATAAATATAATTAAATAAGGACACTTTATAATTAAACAAATTTCAGGAATTAATCTACAATTGCTTATAAAGTTGTTGAAATCTGAAACAGTTTTAGAAAATAAAAGAAATTTATTTCATTTTCTATGGAATCTACTTATTATGGAAAGTGATTTTTATTCACTCTACCTCAGATCCAGTTTTCTCACAAAATAAACATTACAGCGTTATTTTACTGAAACACTAAAATATCATTGAGTAGCTGATGTTTAAAACATCATATTTTAAGATTTCACCTCTTTATGGTCTTTCAAAAACATCTTTAAAAGCACATATTATAAAATGGCTTAAAGTGAAATAAGGGTAAGTTTTATGGATAATGATGGCTGTGTTTTGTGCATTATGGCAGAGTTGGGAATGTGTGATGCATCATTGAAATTTTCAGAAGTATGGGCCTTAGACTATGATTGGTAGTGATGATAAAAACCCTCACATAATCACAGCAGGATACTCTAGGACAAATGGATTTATGACAGCTTAACCAGTATACCTATTGCTTTTACCCTTAAAGGAACAGTTTAACATTCTATGTTTCTACTAGCATGCTAATAAACTTTGTACCTATAATTGAGAAGAGAGTGTTTGGCAACTTTCCTCCTAAGTGAAACTTCCCTTCCTGGAGTCAACATATATACCAAGACACTCAGAAACCTAAAAAATTTAAGGGGACCAGGGTGTTCAACACTCTACTAGAATTATGAGGGCAAGGTTTTAAGAACAAAAGCAAATGTTGAAGATGAGACAGTCTGGGGTATTTGCCAGCCTTCTGGAGAGGACACTCCTTAGAAGCTACTTAGCTGGTGCATGCAGCTTTTCTATAATCATCTCTCCTACGTCCTACGTGCTCACATAAGAGACCATTTCCCATGCTCCTGTAAGTTACCCAGAGAAACACATTGAATCACCAAGCTAGGCTTCAGCAAAATTTCTCCTTTGGCACGTGTTGACATCACATCAATTTGTGGTAAATATGTATTTATTGGCATTTGTGCAAGAAAAGACACAACCCATTGTAAGAAAAGTGTTTTGACTTCTCTAATACAAAACGATCATGTCTTAGACTGTGGGGATGAGAAGGCAAAGAAAAACACAAACAAATAAAACAAACAAAAGAATTTAGTTGTTTTATTATCAGAAATTAGATTTACACTGTTAGACATTGGCAGCGTAGTTTTTCTTGAACCTTTCTTCTTGGCTTGCTGGTTGTAGCCCAACTGATGGTTTTTTCAGGGTTATTGCTGATGTGACTTCTAATCTCTTCTTTAACAAATGGGATTGAACTCTGCAGTAATGGTCTCATTTTAACTTATGTCTTTCGAATTGCAATGGTCAAATTGCAATGCTGTAAAACAGCAATATTAGGAATTTAAAGAACATGTGGTTGAGTGAAAAAGCAGGTTGAAGCTGACAAGTCATGAGGTGTGTATTTTCAGGTGAACCAGGTCCTTCATTTATAATGGGTTTCAGCAGACAGGGAGTCAAGCAGTCCTCAGAACATACAGAATTTCTAGCTTTATAACTTCCACTGGGTTTGCTCTAAAAGAATGCACAGCTTTATTTTGTCAATATGTGACTTGGAGCCCCCCAAGTTAAGAGGTACTAGCATAGGGAGACTGATTATAACTCAAAAGCAATTTGGGGTAAAAAGAAGAACTACTTTCTTGCAGGGCCAAGACAAAGTAGGATGGAGGTTTCTATATCCCTGTAAATCTGTTAGAACTAAATCATGGGACGGGCATGGATAGAATCTCTTTATAGCTACCTTGTCTCCTAAAGTGAATATGTGTTAAAGTATCACATTCCTGACACAACAGAAGCTATAGGTGCATACATTGTCTTATTTCCACAATGTAACAATTATTAACAATAAATTTATAGTATGTTGGTTTTAATGGTAATATTTTCCAAGTATATCCATTTTCTTTGGTAATTTTGGTTGAAGATAGACTGGAAGAAGTGTCCATACATGTTATTATGAGAATGAAGCTGCTAAGATGAAGCCAGCTGAACAGGCCAAAGTGCAGGCAAAGGAACAGTCTGCTATATGGACTACATATCCACTTAGGGGACCAGAGGGACAGGTCGATGAAGGTCTCTCTGCTGTCAATGCAGTCTCATTGGCTGTTATCTGCTTGGATGCTTCTTCCAGTCTCTACCCTGAAGTTTGGTTTGAGTTGCTATCTTTGTGAGTTCAAATCTCGTTCACTTTTGCATTTATACTGTGGAATCTTTTAACCACTTAGCATCAAGTCTCTAATTTCCATGAAGCCATGAACACTAGGTGTCAGGTGCCATAATTTAGACATCTGTGTTGTTTGAGCCAAAGAAGCTAAATTTTGCCAGTGGATGCCTAAAATCTGTTTCCAGAGTTAAGTGATGGGTGTGAGTCCCAAAGTGATGGTGTGAACACAAAAGATGTGGCAATGAAACATTATTCCCTTCATTGGGCAGGAAAGATACTTACAGGTTTTGATTTTAAAACAGAAAAAAATGAACTGAATATTTGGCATGAAAAAGAGTTTCATTTTTAGTTTTTATATTTATGAAGGCAGGTGTTTATTATTTGATAAGATTTAGTTTTTAATATTCCTTTTCAAAAGAGAATTATGACCCTGGTCATCAAAATGTCATGTTTTAAGATGAAACTGTAATTCACAATTTGTTTTAATGCAAGCAATACACATTGGCAAAGGCAGTACCAGCCAAATGTCTGATCAGTTGTTCCCTGATCAGAGTCCTTGGTAGTGTCTGAAGATGCACTCAAGGTTCAAAGATAAATTTGCTGAGGATGCTTGTTTTCCAGCTATCTCCTTTACGTTTTTAAAAAATGTGTAGAATTCCATTAAGCTACAGATATAGTAATTGTAATTGCTTAAATTTTGCAATTTTAAGCTGTGCGATGGTGGCACATGCCTTTAATTCCAGCACTCGGGAGGCAGAGGTAGACAGGCAGATCTCTGTGAGTTCAAGTCCAGCCTGTTCTACAGAGCTAGTTTCAGGACAGTTTCCAAAACAGTACAGAGAAACCCTGTGTCAAAAAACAAATATAAATAAATAAATAAATAAATAAATAAATAAATAAATAAAGATAAACAAATAAATTTTGCAATTTTGTACTAAACTACCCTAAGTTTCTCAGTGATATGATAGTGAACAAAGAAATTCAGTAATTTTTCTTAAAATATTTTTAAACACAAAGAGAAGACACATGGTTTACTGTTTATAATTAAAATTCCCATTTTTGAGTGCTTAGCTGCCATGAGACATGAACTAAGCAATTTTTAGAAAATTGGAAATTCAGTCAACACCTTATACAAGTTATTCCTCTCATTTTTTCAGAATTTCAGAAAGGATGCTTAAATCCTTGGGGTTGGAAATAGGTGGGGAAAAAAAAGAAAATTAAAATGTCTCTGTCACACTGTAAAGATTTATTTTAAATTTCTATTAAGGAAGGAATGTGTTCATGCTGCACGTACTCTCTCCTCACAAAATGTCTCTTTTTCAGTATTTTTGTAAGATTTTTAAGAACTGAGAAAACAGGTAACATCCCACTCTACTCCATTTTCTGATTCCCCATGTGTTCTTAACATTTACAGATAGAGAAGAAGAATGTGGGAGCCTAACTGTAACTTCCAAATGAGAATAGTATGATCCCTCTGCCTCAGCCTGTGAGCAAGTATGAGAGCTATTTATTCCCATGACTGATTAGCCTCTTTTGAAGTTAAAGAAAAAACGATGTATAAAGAATTATTTCAACAGAAATTAAAATATCACCAGGTATTGTATAGTTAGGTATAGGCCAAGTTTCTGGAGGTTAATTAGTAAGGTCAATGGGGCATTTAGCTTCTGTCAGACTGTTAGCAGGCATCCTGGTCCTCTGGCTCCTAATCTTTCCTTCCCTTTTTTCATTATCTGCTGAGTGTAGACATAGGGGTTGTGTTGTAGATGTGCCTGCAGGGTAATAGAATTTCCCACAGAATTCTAAATACATATTCTAGTATTCATAGATGCTAGAGTGTATCTCTCACTTCTCATCAAAGACATTTCTTCTTCAGCCAGTGGGACCTGTTACTTAGATCACAGGTTTCTACTAAAACTCAATTACTGTTGTTTCCATCATTATTTTTTTTCAGGTTCTGTTACTAGTACATAGAAAAAGACTACTGGTTTTGTATGTTGATTTTTTATTTTGTCCCTTTTCTGAAAATGTAGGTCAGTTACAGAGGGTTTTTTTTTTTTTTTTTTGCTTTCTTTTCTGTAGTTTCCTCACCCTCCTCTACTCTTAATTACCCCCAACCCACCTCACCCATGCTCATTTAGTTTTCCTCTTTTCCTCTTCAGAAAGGGGCAAGCCTTCCATGGATATCAACAAAGCAGGGCATAACAAATTGCAGTGACACTAAGCACTTCCCCTTGTATTAAGGCTGGACAAGGTGACCTTGCATGAGGAATAACATCCCAAACCAGAGGAAGCTCTCCTTCTCCCACTATTAGTTCATTAAAGCTAAAGAACTGTAACACATATGCAGAGGACATACATCAGTCCCATGCAGGCTCCCTCCCTGGTTGTAGGTTCAGACTCTGTGAGTGTTTATGAGCCCAGGTTTGTTGATCTTGTGGATTTTCTTGTGACCACTTGACTCCCAAGTTTTGGAATATCTTATAGCTAGTACCATTGCACCTGCAAACAAAGATATATTGACTTCTTTGACTTCTTTTTGTAAAACTTTTTCTCTTCCTTTGCCAACCCCACTTTGCTTATATTCTTTTCTACTTTACTTTATGTTGTACCTCAGATTTCAAATTTTGAATAGAAAAGGGGTAGAAATTATGGACACCCTTGTTCTGTCTCTGAATATAATTGCATTACTTCGAGATTTCTCCTTTAGGAAGATATTGGTTATGGATTTGAGATATATAAACATTATTATTCTGGGTTATGTTCCCTCCAGTAACACTCTTTTTTGTGACACATTCCATAATGAAATACTAAATTTTGTCAACAGCCTTTTCTACATTTACTTATATAATAATTTGATTTTCATCTTTAAGTCTATTTTATATGATTTATCGCTTTGTACAACATGAACTATTCATGCATCTCAGGAATAAAACAAACTTGATCAGAGTAAGTCATCTTATTCAAGAATGCTCATATTTTGTTATAATTAATTTTTAGAATTATGCATTTCTTTGCATTAGAGATGTTGTGTATAATTGCCTCATTATATTATTTAAATTGTCATTGCATTTTTACCTGGCTATGGTATTAGAGAAATACTGGCTTAACAGTAGATTGAATGTGTTACTTCTGTTTCTATTTTTTGGCATAATTTGGAAAATATTTGTGGTTTTGAACATTTTCTTAAGTGTCTTTCAGCCTTTTTGATTTTCTCTATTGAGAGTCCTCTATTCAGGTCTGTACCCCAGTTTTTAAATTGGGCGTTTGTTGCCTAGTTTCTTGAGTTCTTTGTATATTTTCGAGATCAGCCCTCTGTCAGATGAAGGATTGGGGAAGAATTTTTCCCAGTCTGTGGGCTACGTTTGGTCTTGTCAACTGTACTTTTTGCCTTACAGAATTTTGAGGAGGTCCCATTTATTAATTGCCTATCTTTGTGTCTGTGCTATGGAGTTATGTTCAGGAAGTAGTCTTCTGTACCAATTTGCTCAAGGATATCTCCTACTTTCTCTTTTAAGAGTTTCAGTGTGGCTGGATTCATGTTGAGGTGTTTGATCCATTAGGACTTGAGTTTTGTTTATGGCAATAGACATGGATCTACCTGCAATCTTCTACACACCATCATCCAGTTGTGCCAGCACCATTTGTTGAAGATGTTTTCCTCCCCCCATTGTATACTTTTAGTTGTTTTGTCAAAATTCAGGTGTTCACAAGTGTGTGGGTTTATATCAGGATTTTTTATTGATTTCATTGGTCCTCTTGTCTATATTTGTGCCAATGTCAGGCTGTTTTCAGGACAATAGCTCAGATGGTGATGTCTCCTGAAGTTTGTTTATTGTATAGGGTTGTTTTGGCAATCTTGGGTCTTCTGTTTTTTCATATAAAGTTGATTATTATCCTTTTAAGGTCAGTAAAGAATTGTGTTGGGATTATAATGGGGAATGCATTGAATCTATAGATTGCTTTTTGCAAGATTGCCATTTTTACTGTGTTTTTCTTACATATCCAAGAACATAGGAGATCTTTCCATTTGCTGGTATCTTCTTTAATTTCTTTCTTTAAAGGCACAAAGTTCTTATATAGGTCTTTCACTTGTTTGATAAGTGTTACCCCAAGATACTTTATGTTGGTTTGCTATTGTAAAGGGTGGTATTTCTCTGATTTCTTTCTAAGCCCTTTTGTCATCTGAGTAAAGTATGGCTACTGATATTTTTGACTTAGTTTTGTATCATGGTAGTTCGCTGAAGGTGTTTATCAGCTGTAGGAGTTCCCTGGTAGAATTTTTTGGTTCACTTATGTAAACTATCATATCATCTGCAAATAGAGAAAGTTTGACCTCTTCTTTTCCAATTTGTATCCTCTTGATCTCATTTTGTTGTCTTATTGCTTTATCTAGACCTACATGTACAACATTGAAGAGATATGGAGAGAGGGGGCAGCCTTTCTTGTTCCTGATTTTAGAGGAATCGCCTTAAGCTTCTCTCCATTCAGTTTGATGTTGGCTGTTGGTTTACTCTATATTGCTTTTATTATGTTCAGCTATTCTGTTATCCATAATCTCTCCAAGTCCTTTAACATGAAATGGTGTTGAATTTTGTTGAAAGCTTTTTCATCATGTGGGTAGATGATCATGTGGCTTTTCTTTTTTAGTTTGTTTATATGATAGATCATGTTGATAGATTTTTGTATGTTAAAACTATCCCTAAACACAGTTATGAAGCCTCCTTGTTCATGGTGGATGATTTCTCTGATGTATTCTTGGATTAGGTTTGCTAGTATTTTTATTGAGTATTTTTGCATCAATGTTCATGAGGGATATTGGTGAATAGTTTTATTTCTTAGTTGTGTCTGTGTGGCTTGGGTACCAAGGTGATTGTAACCTTATAAAAAGAGTTTAGTAATGAACCTTCTGCTTCTATTGTGCAGAACAATTTGAGGAGTATTGGTATTAGCTTTCTTTTGAGTTTCTGGTATAATTCTGCATTGAAGCCATCTGGCCGTGAACTTCTTTAGGTGGGAAAGCTTTTGATGACTTCTTCTACTTCATTAGGGTTTACAGATCTATTTAAGTCATCTGTTCTTGATTTAATTTTGGTAAGTGATAGTTATCCAGAAATTTGTCATTTTCTTTGTTTTTTTTTCAAATTTTGTGGAGTACAGGTTTTCAAAGTATGACTTGAAAGTTGTCTGGATTTCCACAGAGTCCTCAGAATCTGTTGTTATGTCCCCCCTTTTGTTTCTGATTTTCTGAATTTGCATGTTCTCTCACTGCTTTTTCATTAGTTTGGATAAATGTTTGTCTGTCTTGTTGATTTTCTCAAAAAAACAGCTCTTTGTTGCATTAATTTTTGGTATTGTTTTCCTGGTTTCTACTTTATTGATTTCAGCCTTCAAATTGATTATTTCCTGGCATCTATTTCTTCAGGGTGAGTTTGCTTCTTTTTGTGCTAAGGCTTTCAGTTCAATTATAATTCTGTAATGTTTATATCCTCTGTTTTTTTTATATGGGACATTAATGCAATGAACTTCCCTCGTAGCCCTGCTTTCAAGGTGTCCCATAAGTTCGGGTATGTTGTGTCCACATTCTCATTAAATTTTAGGAAGTCCTTAATTTCTTTATTTCTTCCTTGACCCAGGTATTGTGCAATTGTGAACTATTCAGTTTACATGAGTTTGTAGGGTTTCTGCGATTTGTGTTGTTTAATTCCAACTTTAAAGCATGGAGATCTGATAAGATACAAGGGACTATTCTAATTTTTTGTATCTGCTGAGGTTTGTTATGTTGCCTATTATGTGGTCAATTTTTAGAAGGTTCTATGTGGAGCAGAGAAGAAGGTATATTCTTTTGTGTTTGGATGGAATATTTTACAGATGTCTGTTAAACCCAACTGAGACATAACTTCTGTTATTTCTTCTGTTTCTTTGTTAAATTTCTGACTGGTTGTCCTGTCTAGCAGTAAAAGTGGGTTGTTGAAGTCTCCCAGTATAAGTGTGAGGTTTTATGTGAGCTTTGAGATTTAGTAGAGTTTCTTTTATGAATGAGTGTGCCTTTGTATTTGGGGAATAGATGTTCAGAATTAAGACTTTGTGCTGATAAATTTGTCCTGTGATGAAAAAGAAATGACCATCTTCTTCTCTTTTGATTGGTTTAGGTTTGAAGTCTAACTTGTTAGATATTAGGATAGATATACCTGTTTGTTTTTTGTATCCATTTTATTGAAAGATCTATTCCCAATGCTTTATCCTGCATTATGTCTGTCTTTGAAGCTTAGGTGTGTTTCTTGTATGCAGCAGAAGGATGGATTCTGTCTTCATATCTGTCTGTTAGCCTGTGTCTTTTTGTAGGTGAGTTAAATCAATTAATGTTCATTGATTGTTAATGATTGTTTGTTTAGATTTGTTGTTGGCAATAGTATTGTGAATATATTTGTCCTGCTTTACCCTTGGGTTCTGGTGAAGTGGGATTATCTATTGCCTATGTCTTAGTGAGCATAGTTAACTTACTTGGGTTGCCGTTTTCCATTCAGAACTTTCTGTAGGGCTGGATTTGCAGATATGCATTTTGAAAATCTGGCTTTGTCATTAAATATCTTCTTTTCTCTGTCTATAGTGATTGAAAGTTTGGCTGGGTATAGTAGCCTAGGCTGGCATCCTTGGACTCTTAGAACTTATAGAACATATATCCAGGGCATTCTGGACTTGAGAGTTTCATGGAGAAATTAATTTTGATAGGTCTGCCTTTGTATGTTACCTGGCATTTTATTCTGTATGTTAGTTGTTTTTAATATTATGTGTCAAGGGGTCTTTTGTCTTTGGTCCAGTCTATTTGCTGTTTGTTATGATTCTTGTACTTTCATGGACATGTCCTTCTTTAGATTGAGAAAGTTTTCTTCAATGATTTAGTTGAATATGTTTTTTTGCACCTTTGAGCTGGGCTTCTTCATGCTCTTCTATGCCTCTTATTATTAGTTTTGGCCTTTTCACTATGTTCATCATTTCCTGAATGTTTTGTGTTAAGGATACATTGGATTTACAATTTTCTTTAGTTGATAAATCTATTTCCTCTAGTTTATCTTCAGCACCTGAGATACTCTCTTCCATCTCTTGTATTCTAAGTTATGGTTGTATCTGTAGCTCTCAATCATTTGCTCTGTTTTTTAATTTCAGTTTGTGTTTTCTTTATTGTCTCTATTTCAGTTTTCACATCTTGAACCATTTCCTTCACCTGTTTAATTGTTTTTTATTTTCTTGACCTTCCATACTTTCTTTAAGAGATTTGTTCATTTCTTCCAATATTTTGTTTGTTTTTTCCTCCATTTTTTTATTTTACATATTGATCCCAATTTCTTCACCCTCCCTTTCCCCTCTTTCCCTCTCTCCTCCCTGACATGCACCCTGACCACCCTCCCCACCCATTCCCCCCACACACTCCTCATGTAGTGTGATGAAATAAAGGAGAAGTCATCTAAATCTGTCAAGTCATTTGAAGTAGGGACTAGGACTTCTCTCTTGTTTCTAGGTTAACGGAGTATCCCTCATGGGGGATGTGCCCACAAGGTCCATTAGTTCACCAGGAATACCTCCTGGTTCCACTGTCTGAGGTCCCTTGACAGCTCAGGCCTTCTAGCTGAGACCAATGTTCAGGGGGTCTGAGTCAGTCCCATGCTGGATTCCCAGCTATCAGTCTAGGGGCCCATTAGCTCCTCCTTGTTCAGGTCAGCTCTCTCTATGTGTTTCTGCAACCTGGTCTTGTCTGTTCTCTCTACATCTGGATTCTAGTTCGACTCAGTGTTTAATTGTGGGTGTTTGCCTCTGTTTCCAACAGGTACTAGATGAGGGCTCCATGATGGTGGATAGTCTAACTATCAGTGAAGGGCATTTATGGTAGCCTTTCCACTATTGCTCAAATTGTTACTTGGAGTCAGTCTTGTAGGTCTCTAGACCTTTCTTTAGGTTCAGTTTTCTCTTCAAATCTATAATGGTTCCCACTTTTATGTTCTTTCTCTCTTCCATTTTTTAAATTAATTTTCTTACATTGTCTTTGGGGGCTTCTATACTTTTTATGAAGATATTTTTTAAGTTGTTCTCTTCTACTTCACCTGCTTTGGGGTGTTCAGATCTAGTTGCTTTAAGGCCCCTAGATTCTGGTGGTGTCATGCTTGTTTTTCTATTGTTAGATATTGTTTTTTTTGCATTTTTTCCATGACTTCTTCCAGTAGGTGCAGGTGAGGTCTCACTTTCTCTATGATACTTTCCAGGTGGGTTTAGATTTGGTGGACATTAGATGTCTGTGGTTTTGGGTGGTCCAAGCTCTCTAGGAGGTCTCTCCTCAGGCAGGGGCCTTGCGATGGTGGTCAAAGATCCAGCAGGTAGGGACTCTGGATGGTCCCAAGGGGATAGGCGGATCGCTGAGTAGAGCCTGCAACTCCAGCAGTGATTCTGCATGGTCCAGTGTGGATAGGCAGCTCTCTAGCAGAGGCCTGGCTATGAGGGCAGGCAAGGACTCAGGATTTGTCTGGGCCAGGCACTCTCCAGCTTAAGGATCCCACATGCAGTGACTCAGGATGGCCACGGGGGAATGGGTGGATCTTTGGGAGGGGCCTGTAACTCCAGCAGAAGGCTATAGGTGGAGGTCAGAGATCAGGCAGCAGGATTCAGGGTGATCCTGCATGGTTAGGCAGGTCTAGTGTGCTCTGAACAGCTCCAGGAAGTTCCCCGATGGTGGCAGGATTGTTGGATCTGCCCTCTGCTCCAGTGCTCAAACAGAGAAGTTGGGTGTGACTAGACAATGTAAGGCACAGGGTTGGGAGAGGGCAGGCCCTTGGTGGGGGTGAATGGGTGTGTATCAGAGCACCAGGAACTTTCTAGCTGGGGATAGTACACAGGGGAGGGGGGAAGTTCCTAAGGAAGGGTTGTGTGGTGGGAATTCAACTGGAATTGGTCTCAGACTCACCCCCAGCAGAGGCCTGGCTATTGGGTAAAATATCTGGTAGGCAGGGTGTCAGGATGTTCCTGGGCAGATAGGTGGATCTAGGGATCTAGTAGGCATTGTGTTTCTTCTTAAGTGGACTGGAAAAATTCTGCCTGAATACACCTGGATTAGTTACTAGACTTATTTTTTATGTGTTTTGCTTTTATTATAATTAAACTTTTTCTTTTAGTGTAATTAGGTATTTTTTAAAATTATATAAACTGATCAGTTTCTCTTCCCTCTTGTTCTTCCAGTTTCTCCCCGCTTTTTCTGATTCTAATCCACTACTGTTCTGTCTCTCATTAGAAAACAAGCAGGCATATAAAGTGGTAATACTAAAATAAAATGTAAATTAAAATATAATGCAATAAAACAAAAGAATTAACATCAGATTTGGACACAACAAATGGAAAGAAAAACCATCAAGACAACACATAATAATCAAAGACCTACTTGTTTTTCACACTCACAAATCCTATAAAAAACTAAACTGAGAGCCATATTATACATGAAGAGTATGTGGTAAAGAACCCCGCAGGGCCTGTGCATGTTGCCACAGTCTTTGTTAGTTCATATAAGCATTCATCATGTAGAATTAGAGGGCCTCGTTTACTTGATGCTCGCCATCCTCTAAGGAGAAGTCTTTCTGACTGCTCTTCCATAAGATGACGAGCCCCTTGCGAGGAGGGATTTGAAGGAGACATCCCATTGAGAGCTGTATTTTCTATGTTCTCTCACTTTCTGCATAAAGTTTGTATGGGAGGCTCAGTGTCTATTCATGTCTGCCACAGATTGAAGTTTCTCTGATGATGGCTGAGAAGGGAACTGATCTATGAGTGTAGCTGAATGTCATTAGGAGTAATTTCCTTGCCGTGCTCCTTTACCAGAAGAGTAGTATCTGCTTTTCCCCTAATTCCCTGGCCTATGGTTTCAGTCTCTTGACCACCCAAGCAGTATTGAGTTATGTTCCATCACATGGTATGGGACTTGAATCCATTCAGATATTGTTTGGTAACTTCCACAAGCTTTGCACACTATCACATCTGCAGCAAGATAATATTACAAATCTAAGAAGAGTTTGTATCTGAGTTGATGATTACCAGTTTCCTTTGGTTTTGTATAGTGTACCTTCCAGTACCATGAGCCCTTGTCTGTAAGGTTAAATGCTCTAGGTAGGTAACAGCTTCACTTCTCAGTATTCAATGATTTGAGCAAGTGTTATCTCCAGCAATAGCCCCCTATAGTCATTTTGTGGAGAGCAACCAATAGCCAATATCCTAGAGTTTTAGAGAATTTCCATGGAGCCCCTTTGTTCAGTGACTCAATTAGATAAAACCTAATCACAGCACTGAAAGTGTCATTTGGTGACAAGAGATGTCCAGTTGAGATAGTGTCTCCCCAAGTCTTAGTAATTTCATTTATATTGCCTTCATTTATGTATATAATTTTAGAAGTGTCTACTGTAATAGGTTTACATATTGTCTATCAAATAAACTTTAATTTTAGCTGTTTCTCCCCATAGCCTCCCCTCTCAATCTCATCTTCTTCTCAATACTTGATCCTCCTGATCCATTCCCTGCCCACATACACTTTTCTTTTTTTGACAAGATGTATCAGTCTACCTTAGTTCCTTACTCTGTACCTTGACAGCTTGATTGTTATTTACTTAACAGCTAATAATCATATATAAATGAATACAAACCATATTTGTCTTTCTAGTATTGGTGTACATCACTAGGGATCATTTTTCTACTTCTTCATATTTAGTTTTAGATTTCATGTTCTTTTTGAAAGGCTATGTAATACTACATTGTGCAAATCTACCACAAATTTATCTATTCTTCTGTTAAGGGACATCATCTTAGTTAGGTTTTCTGTTGCTCTGAAGAGACACCCTGACCATGGAAACTCTTATACAGGAAAATATTTAGGAGTGGTTTACTACTCAGAAGTTTAGTCCATTGTCATCATGGCAGGATTCATGGTGGCCTATAGGCAGAAATTCTGCGGGAGAGGCTGCCGAGGTTTCTACATCCACATTGGCAGGCATCAGGAAGAAAGAATAATATTGAGATTGGCTTGAGTTTCTGAAACCTAAAAGTCTGCCACCGGTGATATACTTCATCCAACAAGACCATACTGACCGCATATGGGCCACAATTCCTTAGTGCCATTCCCTATGGCCCTATGGGGTCCATTTTTATTCAAACCAAAATCAATATCTAAGTTGTTTCCAAGTTCAGGATCTTTTTTTTTTTTTTCAGGTAACAGAAATAACTTATTTTGTACATTCTTGGTATTCGTATTTCACTGGGCATTTTTCCTCTTTCTCTGGTAAATTTACATGTCATAGTAACACATAACAAAGGGGTCAGACAAGTCTGGAGGAACCCATAGAAACAGCTGACCTGAACAAGGAGGAGCTCATGAACCACAGAACAATAGCTGGGAAACCAGCATAAGATCAACCCAAAACCCCTGAACGTGAGTCTCAGTTAGGAGGCCTGGAAAATCTATGGTACCTCTGACAATGGAACCAGGATGTGCCCCTTGTGGAGGAACAGACTTCAGGAGCCCATTCCCCTTGGAGGGATTCTCCTTTAGCCTAGAGACACATGAGAGTACTTAGGCCCTACCCCTAATTATTTGACTGATGTCGATGATCCCTCATTGAAGGCCTCACCTTCCCAGGAGAGTGAATAGGGATGGGATGGAGGGTTGTAGGGGGGCATGGGAGGTAGAGGAAAACTGGGATAAATATGTAAAATAAGAAAATATTAAAAAATATAAAAGGGAAAATTCAAAATATAAAGCTAATTTTTAAAATATATTTTATTAATAATATAATTAGAACTTTTACATGTCAATCCCAGGTTCATATCCCTCCCTCCCTCCAGCTTACCCTCTTTGCCCCCTCACATGCACCCTGACCACCCTCGCCTCCCATCCCCCACCCCCATTCTACATGTAGGGCTATGCTATCCAGGTAGGGTCATGTAAATCTGTCAAGTAATTTGAAGTAGGGACTAGGACTTCTCTCCTGTCTCTAGGTTAAGGGAGTATCCCTCCATGGGGGGATGTGTCTGCAAGATCCTTTTGTGCACAAGGAATGCATCCTGGTTCTACTGAGGTCCCTTAGACTGATCAGTCCCATGCTGGATTCCCAGCAGTCTGGGGGACCATTAGCTCCTCCTTGTTCAGATCAGCTGTCTTTGTGTGTTTCTGCTACCTGGTCTTGTCCTCTCTCTCTCTCTCTCTCTCTCTCTGTCTCTCTCTCTCTCCTCTCTCTCTCTCTCTCTCTCTCTCTCTCTCTCTCTCTCTCTCTGCTTCTAATTCTACTTTGACTTAGTTTTTAGTTATAGGTGTTTGCTTCTGTTTCCAACAGGTACTAGATGAGGGCTCCATGATGGTGGATAATCTAACTATCAGGGAAGGGCATTTATGGTAGCCTTTCCACAGTTGCTCAAATTATTAGTTGGAGTCAGTCTTTAAGGTCTCTAGACCTTTCTTTAGATTCAGTTTTCTCTTCAAACTAATAATGGCTCCCTCTTTTATGTTTCCTCTTACTCTTTTCTGCATTATATTCCTAGCCTGACTCAATCTTCCTAGTTGCACATGCTTTCTTTTTCTCCTAGTTCTCTCTCCATTCACTGCCCCCTTCCTATGTGCTCTGGGGGACTTGTCCCTTCCCCTTTTTGTGAGGGACCATATATGAATCTCTTAGAATACACCTTGTATCCCAGTTCATCTGGTGGTGTGAATTATAGGCTGGTGATCCTTTGCTCTATGTCTAAAATCAATATATGAGCAAGTACATACCATGTTCTTCTTTTTGAGACTGGGTTACCTCATTCAGGATGTTTTTTTTTTTAAGTTCCATCCACTTGCCTGTGAATTGCAAGATTCTGTTATTTTTTCCTGCAGAGTAGTATTCCATTGTGTAGACGTGCCACATCTTCTTTATCCATTCTTCAGTTGAGGAGCATCTAGGTTGCTTCCAGGTTCTTGCTATTACAAATAATGCTGCTATGAACATATTTGAAGCACATGTCTTTGTTGCATGGATGTAGATCATTTGGGTATATATCTAAGAGGGGCATTGCTGGGTCCTGTGGGAAACTAATTCCCATTTTCTTGAGGAACCACCATACTGGTCTCCAAAATGGCTGTACACGTTTTCACTCCCACCAGAAGTGGAGGAGGGCTCCCTTTTCTCCACATGCTCTCCTGCATAAGTTGTCATTGGTGTTTCTAATTTTATCCCTTCTGGCAGGACTAAGATGGTATCTCAAACTTGTTTTGATTTGCATTTCCCTGATAGCTAAGGATGGTGATCACTTTCTTAAGTGACTTTCAGTCTTTTTGATTTCATCTATTGAGAATTATTTCTTCAATTCTGTACCCCATTTTTAATAGAGTTATTTGGTGGTTTGTTGACTAGCTTCTTGAGTTCTTTGTATATTTTGGAGATCAGCCCTTTGTCAGATGTAGCAAATGGCAATCTTGCCAAAAGCAATCTACAGATTCAATGCAATCGCCATTAAAATGCCAGCACAATTCTTCATTGACCTTGAAAAGATAATAATCAACTTTATATGGAAAAAAGTAGGATAGCCAAAACAACCCTGTACAATAAAAGAACTTCAGGAGGCATCACCATCCCTGACTTTAAGTTCTACTACAGAGCTATTGTTCTAAGAACAGCCTAGCTAGTATTAGCACAAAAATAGACAGGTAGACCAATGAAATCGAATCAAAAATCTGGATATTAACCCACACACCTATGAAAACCTGATTTTTGACAAAACAGCTAAAAGAATACAATGAGGGAGGAAAGCATCTTCAAAAGATGTTGCTGGCACAATTGGATTATGGCGTGTAGAAGACTGCAGATAGACCCATGTCTATCGCCATGCACAAAACTCAAGTCCAAATGGATCAAAGACCTCAACATAAATCCAGTCACACTGAACCTCTTAGAACAGAAAGTAGGAGGTACCCTTGAACAAATTGGTATAGGAGACTGATACCTGAACACAACTCCAGTAGCATAGACACTGATATCAACAATTAATAAATGGGACCTCCCTAAACTTAGAAGCTTCTGTAAGGCAAAGGACACAGTGTACAAGACCAAACAGCAGTCCATAGACTGGGAAAAGATTTTTACCAACCCTCCATCTGATAAGTTCAGGATCTTATGAAAAGATCAGCAATAGACATTTTTGAGCAAGAATTTTAGTATTAGGATAAAATGTCCTTAAAGCATTTATGAATCTTGAGGTAGATTGATTCCCATTTTCCTGAGTAACCACTACAATGATTTTCATAGTGACTTTTCCATAAGTTTACACTCCACCAGCAATGGTTGAGTGTTGACCTTACCTCACATCTTTGCCAGGATTGGCTGTCACGTGTGCTATTTATCTTAGCCATTTTTAAGATATAAGATGAAATCTCAACATGCATTTGCTTTGCTTTTCTGTCATGGAATGATCTCTGTACACTTTTTTTGTTCACAAAGATGTGTAACTCTGGTTTAATAAAAAGTTGAAAGGCCAATAACTAGTCAGAATTTCAGGGTATAGATGATGCTGAGAAGAAAAGGAGTTTCCAACTAGACACATAGGAAGCCAGACTTGCAGGAGGAGAGGTAAAAGTCATGAGCCATACAACAGCACATAGAATAAAAGCAATGGGCTAAGTTGTAAGTGGAGTGGGGGGGGGAAGGGATCGGAGGCTGCTCATGGCGAATGGGATAGGAAGGTTGTCACGGAGCATGGGAGGGAGTGAAGGAGGGAGGGAGTAAGGGAGGGAGAGGGAACAGGGATCAATATATAAAATAAAATATTTAAAAAAAGAGTTAGAAAGAAGCCTAATATAAGGCCTAGGTTTCATAATTAAAATAAGTGTCCATGTTGTCTGTTGTGAGCTGGCAGCCCTGATGGATATAGACATTGAAAAATTATTTAAGTGTTTCTCAGCCATTTGAATGTCTTATATTGAGATTTCTGTTTGGATCTATACCAAATTTTAATATAAAATTGTTTCCTTTATATCTAGCTTTATTTATTCTTCTTTACACAGTTTGGATATTGTCCTTACAAATGAAAAGCTTCCTGACAGCAAAGAACACTATACTTTGGACAAAGTAGTAGCCTACAGAATATGTAAAAATTTAAACATCCAATAGAGGCTAATACCCAAAATGTATTAAGGAGAATATTTTGCTGTTGCTTCAATCTTTATGTTTTTATGGATTTATTTAGATTACAATTTTCCTTTTGACTTGACTTTAGTGAATCAGATTTGCTGGAAATTCATCTCTTTCTTTTATGTTTGCAAATATGTGGAATAATGCATTTACTTATGGTTATTTTGTATATTTATTATCATTTGTGATGTCTCCCTACTCTTTGTAATTTTATTTACATGAGTTTCTTAGATTCTTGTTAACTTAGTGGTTTGTCAAAATTCTTTACAAAGAACCAAGTCTTTCTTTCATTGATTCTTTTTTAAATATAAATTTTATTTTAATTTGCTAGGAGCATGTTATACATATTAATACCAGTTCCTGCACCAAGTCATCCTTCACTGTTCTCCCCACCAACCCACATTGCATACCCTTTCTTCTTCTCAGAAATCGTCAAAGTCTGTCACATCATTTGGAGCAGATCCTAGGCCCTCCTCCATGTGTCTAGGTTGAGGAAGTATCCCTCTATGTGGAATGGGTTAAAAATGTCCATTCGTATACCTCAGATAAATACTTATCAACAACCAGAGGCCACATACACTGCCAGGTCCTCCCAACTAACGCCATATTCAGGGAGTCTGGATTTGCCCTATGCTGGTTTCTCAGCTATCAGACTAGGGTTCATGAGATCCTTCTGTTCAGGTCAGCAGTTCCTATGGGTTTCTCCAGTCTACATTAAATTTTATGATTTTTTCTAAATTTGGTAAGGTTGGCTTTGAGTCCTTGGATATGATCTCTTGTCTAGAAAGTATGATGGTCTAATGTGACCAATTCTTATTTCATAGTATTAGGGTAGAATATACTTTGGATGGCTGTTTATTATTTATGGTATTGTTTAAGTCAAACCTTTTACTTTCTGGAATACCTGTTTATAACAAAAGTTTAGTAAAAAAATTATCTAATGCTTTTGGGTTAATCCATATTCTATTACTAATATTTTATTTATGAAATGTGTTAACACTCTAGTTTGGTAAATGTTTGTTGATAATCATCCTCTTGGTATATAGTTACATCATTCAGATTGAAGTGACCTTGAAGTATATTTTGTCAGATGTTAGAAAAATGATTACTGCTCTTTCCCTGGTCTCATTTGCTTAGAATTCCTCTTTCTATCCTGTCATTCTATTGTGGCTCATATTCATTTTTAATACATTTTTCATTATTTTATATATTGATCCCTGTTTCCTCTCCCTCCCAACTTCTCATATTCCCGTGACCCCCACATAAGCCCCCATATCATCCACTATCCACACCCCAGGGATTGTGATGCCTTCCGTGAAGTTCATCAAAATCTGTCAAGTCATTTGAGGAAGGTCCTACGCCCTCCCTCCATGGGCAATGAGCTCCTGAAGTCCCTTCCTGCACTAGGGATACATCCCATTGTCAGAGGTACCATAGATTCCCAGGCCTCCTAAGTGAGACCCAAATTCTCAGGGGTCTGGGTCAGTCTTATACTTGTTTCTCATATCAGTCTGGGACCTATGAGCTCCTTCTTGTTCACATTAGCTGTTTCTGTAGGTTTCTCCAGCCTGGTCTTGACCCCTTTGCTAATCACTTTTCCCTATCTGCAACAGGATTTCAGGAGTTCGGTTCAGTGTTTTGCTGTGGGTGTCTGTTCTTGCTTCCATCAGCTACTAGATGAAGGCTCTAGGATGGCATATAAGGTAGTCATTAATCTAATTATTGGGTAAGGGCATTTAAGGTAGTCTCTCCACTATAGCTTAGATTGATAGTAGGGGTCATTCTTGTAGATCTCTGAACCTTTTCCTAGTGCCAGATTTCTCTTTATACCTATAATGTCTCCATCTCTTATGTTATCTCTTTTCTTGCTCTCCTATATTCTTCCCCTGACTCAATTTTTTCTGCTCTTTCATACCATTCTCTTCTCCCCTTCTTTCTCCTAATTCCCTTTCTACCCCCCACCCCCAATGCACCCAATTTGCTTTGAAGATCTTGTCCCTTTCCCCTTCTGCGAGGGACCTTGTATGAATTTCTTGTATCCTAATTTCTCTGGTAGTGTGTACTGTAGGCTGGTAATCCTTTGTTTTACATCCAAAATCAATATATGAGTGAGGACATACCATGTTTGTCTCTTTGTGACTGGGTTACCTCACTCAGGATGGTTTTTTCTAGTCCATTCATTTGCCTGCAAATTTCAAGTTTCCATTGTTTATGCCTACTTATAGTACTCTATTTTGAAAATGTATCACATTTTTCTCCACCCATTTTTCAGTTGTGGGACAATTAGGTTGCTTCCAGGTTCTAGCTATTACAAATAATGCTGCTATGAACATAGTTGAATAGATGTCCTTGTATGAATATGTATATTTTGGGTATATGCCTAAGAGTGGAATGCTGGATCTTGAGGTAGTCTGATTCCCATTTTCATGAGGAACTGCCATACTCATTTCCAAAGTGGATGTATGGGTTTTACTCCCACTAGCAGTGGAAGAGTGTTCCCCTTTGCCCACATCCTTTCTTGAAGGTTATGTATCATTTATGAACAGAAAGACAGATGTATTCTCTTTTCTGATTTAACTAGACTGCATGACTTTTTTGTTTTGGGAATTGAGATTACTAATAGAGGTATTATTCAAAATTGTGTGTTCATGGGTGACATTTTGTTAATGTTATGGTGTCTATTTTATTAGTCCTACATTGTAGAGTTGATGTACTAGCATTTTTAAAACTCTACATTCATTTGATATGATTATTCTTCTCTTAAGTCTGAGGAAAATATTACAGTATTCCTTATAGGAATGGTTGTTGGTTATAAATATATTTAGTCTGTTATTATCATGAAAATATGCCACTCCCCTTCAAGTGTGATGGATAGATTTGCTTGGAAAAAATAGTCTGGCTAGGCATCTGTGTTCTTCGAAACATTCACCATTTTCCTATACGCTCTCCAACTTTTATACGTCCCACTAAGAAATCAATTTAATTTTGACAAGTCTTCCTTTATATATACCTTGAACTCATTTCCTGGCTTGTGTGTGAGTGTGTGTGTGTGTGTGTGTGTGTGTGTGTGTGTGTGTGTGTATTTTCTCTCTTATGGATTTACTCTTTAAATATAATGTCCTTTTTGCAATTGATTTTCTGGTCCTATTTGTTGTTGTTCTATGTGTCTATATTCATAAATACATACTAATTTTCCTACAACTTTGAATTTACTTCTATGATTTTATTGAAAACATATTCTATACTTTCTTTGATCTGGAAATCAACTCTTCTATGTCCATAATTTCTTTTTAATTATTTATTTTTGTGTGATTAATCAGAGTTCTCAGATATTCCACAAATGATTTTTTTGTGTATTTTGTTTTACTATCTTTGGAATTGTTTAGTTTCTATGAATGACTTATTAAATTCCTCTACCTGGTCTTTAAGTCCATGTATTCTGCCTTCTACATGATCCATTTTGTTGGAATGGCTTTTCATAAGGGAGTGTTTGGTTTTGTTTGTTTTCTACTTAGATATTTTAAATTTTTTAACTTCTAGCTTAATTATAGTTCATGTTTTCTCCATTATCTATTTCTTTATTGAATCTTGATTTTCTGAATTGTTGTCAAAATATTAATGAGATATTTATGGTTTTAGGACTTTAATCAAGGATTTATTCCTATCACTTTGTTTATTTCATTTAGTTGTTTATACATGTCTTACATGAATTCTGTATTCTTTGTACATGATTATAATTTTTCTTTAAACTCTAGATCTTTAGTTTTATCTCAGTCATGTTTTATTCTTCTTTTAATTTTATTGTTTTAATTTTTTTTCCACCTGGACCATATGTTCCCCTCCATCCTCTTCTCCTCTTCCTTCTGTGTCCCCAATTCATCACTCTTATACTTCTCTCCAGAAAAGGGCAGGCCTCCCATTGAAATCAACAAGCTATATTGCCTTGGCTGTTGTTGATTGTGTTCACTGTTCTGTCTTTATCTGGTTTGGGGTTATTATAGGTTTACTTGTTGATTTCTGAGTTTATCTTTGTTCTAACATGCATGCACACACACACACACACACACACACACACACACACACACACACACACACAATTAGCCTATGGTTCTGGTAACTAGTAAGTCTGCAGATTCAGTAGAGTGCTTTTTCTGGGGTTTTGAATGCCAATGTGGCTTCTGGCTACTGTCTTGGTCTCTGAGGTTCATAGTAAGGCTTGTACACCAGAGCAGAGATTTTCTTCTGGCATTTGGTCCTGGGATTCCTAGTATTGATTGATCTCTAGTAAAGCAAGGGCCTACTTCTGCAGTTTCGGGACGGAATATAGAGCCTAGGGGATTGGGTGTTGTTGTGGATAACTGGGCGACATCTGAGGAGTGTTAGCAGACAGTGGATAGAGTATTAAGTGAGGTTACTAGTATAGGCATTGCCTCTGGTAGAGCGGGAGTTTCTGCTGAATCTGCAGGCTAGGATATGGAGCCCAGAGGAGAGTGTTTATCTAAGCTATTCTTACTGGGAAGAATAACTGCATATAATTGGAGACATTTATGAGAGACATTTTCTTGCTAGTTTTTCTTGCTGCTTCTTTTGCAATTGGACCCTGAAATATGTATTTAGGTTGCTTACTGTGGCTTTTATATGACTTTCAGGCCCTGTTTTGGAATATCTAGAGGGGTACATTTACTCATTAGGGGCAGCCATAAAAAGACAAACCTAAGTAATTGGAGTCTTACTATGACCCTTGGGTTGCGTGAGTAATGATAATTGAAGGCAAGAAGAGTTATAAGTGTGGTACATAAGAGGTTGAAATAGAGATCTAGAAAAGCTGCTTTGGTAGAAAACATGGTTATGACTATCCGAAATCTGAACTTAACAATGGCTTTGTGAATGACAGGGAGTTGTGGTTCCAGTGATAGATGGGAGATTGGTATGCAATGAGGGTATCTTGGGGGGAAAAATACAGATGTTGGTATTTGAACAACATACAAAAATATTATGCCAATGGCTCAGCATGTTTCTTTAGTTAGCTGAGGATGACCAGGTAAGGTTTAAGTGCTGTGCTTCACCAGAGCATATAATGCATCTACTATGGTTGCTTAAAACAATGCTTTACCTATTAATGTCAAAGATATTTAAAAAGTGCTTTTTCTTTCCTTCTTGGTCAGAAAAGTGTCTCCTTACTCCATAAGCTTCAACATGAAGAGTTATTTATTTCTCTTCATCTGGTCATGCAACTTTGTACAAGCCTGCCTTTACAATTGCCACCTGGCTCTTTTGAACTCTGATGAGGACAGAGTTTTCTCAATGCTTCTAATCATTTACTGCATATCTGTTGAGCATATTTAAGGTGTTATATCTTTTGTAAATTTTGATTTTTTCAAGTAATTGGAAGTCCACTTATTTTATTTTGCTTATCTATATCATAGTGTATGAAGAGTTTCAAGGTTTCTTCCTATATATAACTTAATGAAGTAATACCACACATGAGTTATAAAATGACTAAATAGTACAAATATCCTGAAAGTTGAAAATTATGTAATAATTTTATTAGTCTTAAATAATTCTTATTTAATTTGAACAATGCTCTCTTATATCTGTTAGTTTTACATGATGATGGATAGGAAGCTAGATGCTTTTTATTTGTTTTACCTGGAAGAAAATCTATGTTCAAAAACAAAATTCTATCTTTCTTTCTGGAAAATAATTGAGACTTACCTACCTGCAGCTTGTGTATACATCCAAGGTTTTCTAGTGCTAGGACCTCTCTCTGTGACATAAACAAATGATGTGACAGCTCCCATTGAACTGAAGTTTGGAGACCAATGCAAAATGCTTTGTTAGCCAATAAATTATTAAATGTAGGAAAATGAAATATAACTTTCCATACAGCATTGTATCATGAAACATCTCTTAAGCAAAAGAAAGAACAGATTGACATACAATCCAATGAAGATAAAACATATAATGAATTATTAACTAGAATCCCTTGCTTTTGAGCTCTAATGCCATATATCACTATATTAAATGTTCGATGAGTAACTGATGCTGACAATAGTTATAAAGCTCATTAAAATGTTCATTGCTGCTCATATCCCTGATCAGAGTCTTTTTTATGCTTAAGATGGCAGTTAATATATAGACACCAATTAATATAAAAGCATATAGCTTTTGTAAGTACAGAGAATAAGTGATTATGGTACTCTCACTCATATATGGGCTGTCTGTATCTCAGTCCTTCTTGCCAAACTCTCGGGGAACATTGCAGAGAAAGGAGCATAAGAATTGTAAATAACAGATGTAAAGAGTACTTCTTCAAAATAATGTCATCTCACATGACAGGGCTATTCATTCATTCTCTCACAGTAGCTATGGTTGCTTCAATAATGGCTAGATAATATGGAGACAATAATGATTATAACATGGGGGAGGCATAGAGATCAAGAATCACACCCTTAGTAGAGGGAGTTTCAGACAGGTATGATTGCTGAAGGCTGGAAACAATCAGTTATTTTGAAATTGTGTCTCCCCATTTATTTTCTGTGGATGATCCTACATCTGTGTATATATTAGAAACACTAATTGGACACACTTGGTTACAATAAAAATGAAAACGTGTTTAATAATAAGCAATAATAATGAGACTTGTATTTTTTCTATTATTTAGTTTATTATATATTTTGTTTCCTAGTGTTTATTATTTTTGTTAAGTTTTGTTTCAAAATATGTGATTGTCAGACCATGGACAACTTTCACAAAGGAAAGTTTTCATTTGGTTACAGTTGCAGAGACTTAGGCCATAATCATTGTAGCAGGAAAGATAGGAATAAACAGGCATGGTTCTTGAAAAGTAACTAAGATCTGTATCCAGATCATTAGACAGAGAGACTGGACCTATGTGATCCTTTAACAAGGCTACACCATCTAATTCTTCTCCAATAGTGGTACTCTTTGATGAACAGGTGTTTAAATACAGAAACATAATGCTCATATTACATTTCAAATTATTACAATGATTATATACCATAAGATTAATGTGTCACATAAGGCCTGCTTATGACAGAAACATAATTAAGCAGTTATTTAAATTTAGTACGTAGTGATATTCTATTCTCAAATTATATTTTAGTTTTTAACCTGTGGGCCAAATAAAGGTGAAGGTTCTGAAATCTACAAAAGTATGGAATTTTCTGGATATTTTCCCCTTAATTCACATACTGAGTGGTCAGATGGTAGTTCTGTGGAATCTGTCACTAACACTATTAGGAGTTCTCCTTGATATAGGGGCTAGGTGATGGTTTTGTACTTTTCCTAAGTTTTTGAAATTATCAAGTCTAGTTTTCCTATTCATATTTTAGAGTACCCATTGGTTTGTTTGCAATTTGCTTTGATGAGTTTGTAATTAGTATCAATTTTAGTAACATGTTACTTATCAATATGTTCTTTATTGGTGAGCTGGGCAGGTTTTATTAACTATATAGACAATAAAGTTCAGTTATCCTGCTTCTATCTACAACTAAGTTGGAGTCCTCTGCTATCTTTAAATTGGAGCCAACTAAGAGAAGGAACATTCTAAATAACATTATGTAGTGATTTACAGCCCTTTCTGAATCCAAAGTATCATTACAGTGTATTTTGAAAGCTTATAATCCAAAAAATGAAAATCAAGAATAAATGAATTGTTAGATACATATGTCATACCAAAAGTAAGTCAACAATTTATAAACAACTTATATAGACATATAAAAGGCTAAGTGATTTTGCTTGCAATCTTATTTCAGGTAATTTATATATGCAGGCATTCCTGTATGTCCTTGTCCACATTCCTGATTCTGTAATATCTTAGCTACAGATAGATATCAATAAATATATTACTTCCTCAGTATAAGGATGAATCATTCTAGACCTGTTAATTTTTTGGTCTGTGCATATATATATATATATATATATATATTCAAATATTTTAATGTACAATGTCATTGTGAATATGTGATTATATACATTATTACACATATGAGCATTTGTAAATGTCTCTACCTGTTGATCATCTCTACATACTTGTGTGTAAATTCTTTATATATCTCTATATGTATTAACTTGTCAAACAAATATCTTAACCTCATGAGAACACTGTGTGAGTTAGCTATCTTAGGTTTAATGGTTTCAGTGTTAAAGCAAGATCAATGTTTAGGCTATGGATTTCTATTACAATTTCAATAGTGAATAAATTGTCTCATCTATTTTATTGTTTAATCACTATAGCATAAGTGTGTGTGTGTGTGTGTGTGTGTGTGTGTGTGTGTGTGTGTTGTGTATGCATACACAGGAGGGTTTTAGTGACTTTGATGACCTGAAAATGCTTTAAAATTAATGAGGGAATAAAAATACATGCCAGATGTTTTTGTTTTCCATTTGGCAAATATTTGGGTATTTTATATATTCTTTGAATTCAGGTTTTTGCAATTTCCCTACTCCATAGTTTCATTATAAACTTTTATTCAAGATATTGTTCCCTCAAAGTACAAGATAAATCTAAAGACATTCAATCCCAAGAGAAAGAAAACAATCTTAAATGGAATTAAAAGTTAATGAAATATTTTACTACTATATTTTACTAAACCATTTGCAAGTTGTATAAGAGCATCTCCATAATTTAAAAACCTCTCTTCTCATCTCAGTCAGTGAAAGGCCATGAAAAAGTTCTAATTTTATGATCCAGAAAGTTACATGCAAATGAAGAGAAATTAGGTTATAAAGGAAAGATACCGTACAAGTTACATAATGGCCTGTAAACCGCTAAGTACAGCTGTGTTGGGCTGTTTCAACATTTGCTATGACTGTGGAGCAGAACAAACATGTTAGGCTTTGTTGTACATTTAATACTTTATAAACAATTGAACTAATTTGGACAAGGCTAATGGATCAGTGCAAATGACACTCTTATAAAAGGTTGTGAATATGCAATGCAAATTGGATACAAATTTTAAGCTTAACCATGTGTTCATTTTAAAATGCCTAGAATAAAATGACTACTTTTAATATTCCATTGGGATTTAACATTATTTCTACCATAAATAACACTGTACTTTTAAATAGGATAATCATTCTCCAGGTGTTCTCGCCACTTCTACCAATATATAACCACATCTTAGAATATTCAATCTCAATAGCTCATGTACTTGCAGAAAATATACCACATCTCTCCTCTAAAACTATCAGATAAAATGATCTAATGTTTTTGTATTTGTTTTGTTTTTCTGACAAAATATATACCTATGTTATTTTAACATTTCTAAACATAACAGCAATGAATATTAATTTCTTAAAAATAAAAGAGTATTCATAAAATTATGCTTCAAAAGGCACTAGATTTCATTAGAGTTGGAAACAATATCAATGTAATATAAAAATAAATAATAATTAAAAATATATACTGCGTATAGAATTTTACTGATTTGAACTAGAATCATTCCAAGATGCAGATTGGTATATTAAGCTTTGCAATAAAAGAAATTCAAGTAAAAAATTAATTAATTGGCTCTCAGCAGAAAAGACATAACCTAATCAATATATATAAATGATTGGCATAGATATTTGAGCTACATGAATACACAAACTACTAAAAATAAGTGCTGAATGAGACTATGGAATAAAATCTCAAAACCCACTGATGGAGAATAACTATATAAATATGTACAATGTAGACAGGCAGTGAGTTTGAAAAGAAGGACATAGTTTGTTAGAGCAGAAACACAAAGAATGTAATGTCCCAGACAGCAGAAGGCACCTTGTCCTGAGCAAGGTGAACAGGGTGTTTTGAAAACAGTTTGAGAGTGCAGCAATTGAGTGTTGAAAGCAGTTAGGAGTATCAGCAAGTTTGATTAAATTGTGAGGGGAGAATCATAATCAAAGTATATGTGGTGGTTTAAAAGAAAATGGCCCCCATAGTCACATATAGATTTTTATTATTAGGAGGCATGCCCTTGTTGGAATAGGCATGGCCTTATTGGAAGAAGTGCATCACTGGAGGCTGAATTTGAAGTTTCTTGTTGCCTACTGATCTACATGTAAAATTCTCAGCTCCTTCACCAGTACCATGTCTGCCTGCAAAACACCATGCCCCCCATAATTTTATTAGACTAAACCTCAGAAACTGTAAGCCAGTCCCAATTAAATGTTCTTCTCTCTATAAGAATAGCAGTAGTGTGAGTTTGAAGACTCCCCATGGAAGTCTGCTCCCTGGAGAGCTTAAAGGGGATGGGACAGGAGAACAGGGGAGGATGGGAGGGTGCAGAAACTGGGACTGCCATGTAAAACAAGCTTGTTCCAAATTTAAATTAAAAAAAAATAATTGCTATAGTAATCACATCTCTTTACAGCAATATAAATCCTGATATACTGATATTAAGTATAAATGGACAAATATCCCCAGCAAAATTGTGCATATTCTAAGTTTTTAGTCTTCATGGTATATAACAGGCATCAAGAAAGAATATGGAATAAAAATTGTGAGAATGTAAACAAATATTAACCATTTCTACGTTTCTAAGATGTGGCTATGAACTTAAAAGACTATTCTAAGACTGTAATGCAAATGGCTTGTCTTTAGTAAAATAATATGGTAAGATAAAAATGATTAATGACCTCAAATTTCTGTTTATAAAATGAAGCACCTTTTTCCTTAGTTTTCCTCCAGATATTAGCTGGTATTAACTTTCTGACACAGCTAGAAATAAATTATACCAAATATAAAAATGTCAAATCTAAAATAACATTAAATATATATCAATTGTGAACTTCAAGAAAGACTTTGAGAGATAAACTAATCCTGCAATAAATGAAGTATTTCACACACAACCATTTTCTGCATTATAATTCACAATAAGTGAACTTCAAGAAAGTCATTGAGAGATAAACTGATCTTGCAATGATTGACATATTTCACACACAACCATTTACTGCATTATAATTTACAATAAATACATCAAATGTTTTGTTATTTTCAGAAATAGTTTAAAATCATCTATTAACTTAGCTTTCATTGTAAACAAGTTAACTATGAAAAAATAAAAAATCTCAAAACCAAGTAAGAGTTAATTATGAAGTATGTCAGAATTATGTGCACATATTGGGGGAAATGATCTTACTTAACTCATTTAAGAAAATCTGAAAATCCCATAAACATTGCATTATCTGGGTCATGCTATTTTGTATATGAACATTCCTTTTATCCAAAAGGAGAAACACTTTTTTAGGAATTTTCAAGGAGATTACATATATGGAGACACATATAGGTAATGCACAAATCTATATAATGCACAAATCACACACATGCTGACATTTAGTTATTTGGGTACAGCTCATTAATCACTTTGACTTGCAGTGAGAGGACAATGGAATCTAGTATTCAGTTTGGTTGAGTAAACCACTGCTTGATTCTCTTTCTCTTTTTACTCCTTTCCTAGAAGAAACTAAAAGTAAGGTTGAATTACAAAGAAACATCTAGGTTGGGAAAGAAAATCTGCACAGGTAAACAGAAGAAGAAATTATTTGAAATATTTTATTTGTGCATTATTATTCTTTTGAGTGTACAAACGCACATTAAAATACTACTTATGAAAAACAAAAAGCAGCTAAATATGAGTTCTAGTGAAATTTTGTCACAATGTAGACATCTTTGTCCTGTTAAACAACTGTTTTTTCTCTGTAGCATTTAGTATTTGTGTATGCTTTAAAGTAGATCTTACAATTTTTTAAAGAAAATGTTTATTGAAATTCTGTAAATGTCAGAAACACAAAAAATTATTTGTCTTCTGTTTCTAACTTATAAGGAAAAACAGAAATAACAAAAACAAAATTTCAAGTTATACTGTCATTTATTAAACCCATTGTTATAACTGTATGTATATATATATATATATGTATATATATGTATATATAGTAGCTTTATAATATTTAATAATCCAGAGAAGTAGTTCTCAATATGTGGGATGTGAATGTAGGGTCAAATTATACCTTACGAGAGTTACACATCAGATATCCTGCTTGTCAGATATTTACATTATGATTCACAACAGTAGCAAAATTAATTATGAAGTAGCAGTGAAAGTAATTTTATTGTTGGATCATCACAACATAAGAAATGATATTAAAGGAAGTTCAACAACCACTGAGCTAGACAAAGTCTATATATGCATTGCTATAATGTCTATTGTTTTTCTTCCAGTTACATATAATTTTGATATAATGATATTTTATGAAATTATTTTATCTGCAGGTTGTCAAACCCAGGAATTATACATGTGAAGAAAAACTCTGTTACTGTGTAAAGCTATTGTTTTTTGAGACAGAATTCTACTTTCTACTATTATAGCACTGGCTTTACTTTATAACTCATGGTGGTCCTAAATTCACAATAACCCTATCCTTGTATCCTAATTTGGTTACTACAAGGTATAAGCAAGAGCAGCAAAAACAGCCATATTACTTGCTTATAATATCATTCTCTTGGGGCTCTGTAAGGTCACTTCCGAACACTATAATAAAAGGAAAGCCATGGATGCAATATTGAGCAAATAATCTAATTGAATCTTCAATGTTGCCTACTAATATAATTGGGAGCTAAAATATCCCAAATGCTCACAGTTAAATCTTCATCTCAAGCTTATTCTGGAAGCTGCTAAAATGTTGTACTTGAGAGAAGGTCTTGTGGTGATAGTTCATTCATAGTAATGGGTTTCCTACTTTGGTAACTTTCAACCAGTTTCCTGTCCATCTAAAACGCTTTGAAGCATCTTTGCTCTCCTGGACTCTTCTGCCCTGGCTTTCTGCCTGATTAACTGTCTGAAAGCAATGGGTGAATCATCCACTCACAGACTAAAATCTCCAGAATTCTGAGACAATTTTAAAAATTTCCATTAGAAGTTGATATTATCTGATCTTTTATAATGACAAGATGCTAGATAACAGAAATATCTCACTACTTGCAACAAAACAAAGCCAATTAAAAAACCTTAAGAAGATTTCAAAAAGCATATATAAGAGTTAGGAAATATTGAAGGCAAGGAGGGGAAAGAGGACAAGAGGGAGCAGGAAGATTGAGTCAGGGAAAGAATAGAATAGAGCAAGAAAAGAGATACCATAAAAAAGGGAGACTTTATAGGTTTAAAGAGAAATCTGGCACTATGGAAATGTCCATAGACCTATAAGGATGACCTTAAATGCCCTTCACTGATAATGATGACTACTGTATATGCCATCCTAGAGCCTTCGTTCAGTAGCTAATGGAAGCAGAAGCAGACACCCACAGCTAAACACTGAGCTGAACTCCTGGAATCCAGTTGCAGAAAGGGAGTATTGATGAGAAAAGGAATCAGGACAAGGAATCAGGAGAAATCCACAGAAACACTTGACCTGAACAAGAGAAAGTTCATGGACCTAACTAAAGAATATGATTAACATGGGAAGATATCTTTTTATGCTTGTAACAAACATTAGAATCAGAACCAAAAACCAAACCAAACAAGCACAATACAGAGTTTATTCCATTCTTCCAGTCATCCTCACGTCCTGTTTATAAAGTTTCTGTCCTCTCCAAAGCCACAAGTCAGTATTGCTGTATTTTAAGAAAAAATTCTAATTGACTGATTACAGATCAATTAAATCTATAAAATTGGATACAGTTTTTAGGGTTATTGGATTTCTATGACTCAGATATCACAGTTACTTCCTAGACACAAAGATGAGCACATGGAGGAAAGGAAGCAAACTACCTTCACTGGACAACAATTCCACTTTCATCTTGATCTTGGACTTCTAGTGTCAATATGAGAAAGTAAATTATAAGCAACTTACAGGCTTTGCTTTGCTATGGCAGATGATAAATTCTTGTCTGTAAAGCCTTTTTTTGTATTTTTACATCAAATTGAACCTAAAATATTTATCTTATTATCCTTAAAATTTTCTTCTCTCTACTATGGTGGATTACTAAAATGGATGCAAGGCTTAAATTGTGCATTTTTTAAAAAAGTGTGATTTTCTTATTTTCAAAAAATACATTTTTTTTGTATTGGCAGAACAAATTAAATCTATATTACTTTGTAATTTGAGGTTGATAGAAGAGAAGAGGCTCAATTACATTGCTTTTTAATGACTGATAATTTGATGAACCTATATGAATTACTTGGATAAAGAAAAAAATTAAATTAGGTTTATCAATATGAACAGTGTTTTATTTCATTTATCATATATCCATGCATAGAGATTTTGTGAAGACCTCATAATGCTTATGTTTCTTAGAAAACATAGTCACATTGTATCTAGTAAACCTAAGTTTATTTCCCTGGAATGAAAAGCATTTTAGAGGAGAAAGGTTTTATTTTAGCTAATCATTATTAATTGCATTCCATGACAACATGGAAGTTAAGATTGTAAGAACTTAAAATGACTAGCCACAGCATCCAGATCAAGAGTGGATACAAGTGAATGGATGGGTGCTTACTATTCTACTCACTCTCTCCACTCTCCTAATGCCCATTGCCCATCCACAGGGCATGGTGCCATGTACTTTGTGATTGATTTTATCATGTCAATTATTTTGATCAATAAAGCTATACACACACATACATACACACACCAATAATAATAATATAAAAGGAGTTATTGATTTGGTCAATGAAAAAGGATTACAGGAAAGTGACCTGGATTGGGCCAAAGGGAGTAAAGCAGGGAAAATATATGTATTTCTACTTCAATTAAAATCATATTTTAAAAATGAATTATTTTATTACCCTTATGTCACCTATATTTAGGCCACATTTATGTTTAGATAATTCTGAGGTATCTAAGTAACTGACTTGCTAATAAGCTTTTCCTCAACTATAAATTCCCAAAACAAGTAAACCAGAGCATATTGAGTCATAAACTGCTTTCTTTGTCAGCTTGAGGATCAAGCGAAATGAGAGTGTAATATTAATTTTACATTCTATCTAATACAATGGAGCTGTCATTACTTTAGTTTAATTGCATTACCTAGTCACGTAATAAAGATAAATAAATATCCAATATCTTACAAGGACTTTGAACATCCATGAGCAGAGTTAAAAGAAATCTTTTCTGAGATTATCCAGGTAGTTGACAACCTTCCATCTCATCTGCAGGTAACACCCTTAATACCACAGGCAGCACTTCCAGTAACAATGCATGTACTTTCTCTCAGCCATGATAAATGTTAATTGGTTTAACAACAGATACTTGGTGACATGGAGCTATCTCTCTCTGAAATGCATAATGAAAGAGCAGCAGAAAATTATTTATATATGTATGAGTATATATATGTATATATATATATACATATACATAATACATATGTATATTAATAAGCTTAATGCAACAAGTAGATTAGGATAACCACAAAATTGTATGTAAAGTAATATAGTTTGCACATATAGCTTATTAAAAATTACTATTGTGGAATATAAAGAGATTGCTAAAAGAATTTAGAAATCAAGAACTAATGTAATTGTTGGATGGACTATTTATTATTCCTTTTTCAGTAGATGCAAAGCTAGCTAACTAGCAAGACTAATTATATGGGTAACTTGGGTAGGATTGAGTGATCCTGACTCGCTGATAAATATACACATGAATGAGACACATACACACAACACACACATAAGTGGGGGAGGAAAATTAAAAGAAAATAATTATACTAAATTTTCTTTTAAGACATATTTGTATGTGTGCTATCATGCTGTATATGAATTGCATCGATTATGGTAACAGTACCATGCCACAGCCTGATTGATTTAAGCATGTCGTTTACACTCAGCATTATTTTTTCTCAGGATTCTGTAGACTACAAAAACAATTCCACTGGGTCCATAAGTGTCTTCTTTATCTTTGTTGGTATGCCAATAGCCAACCTCATATTTGTGGATGTTTTTGTCTTTCAACAATGTAAGATGTTATTGAATAACATTATATTCACAGGATTTAGTTACAATAACAACAATTGCTCATATAATACACCTTATGATGCCTTAGCAGAGGTAAATGATTTTTCTTTTATTCTAATATGATTCATTTATTTTAACTCACATCAAACAGCACATGGTATATACTCCTCTCTCTCTGTTTCTCTCTCTCTTCCTCTCTCTCTCTCTGTGTCTCTCTGTCTGTCTGTCTGTCTGTCTCCCTCTCTCTCTCTCTCTGTTTGTGTGTGTGTTACAGAATGAGAAATAGTTAAAGAAACTCCAAAGAATTCATAGCTATCAGAAACAGGTTGAGAAATAGTCTATATTGATAGGATAACTGACCAGACAAGAGCCAGGAAAGAGATGTTGCCAGTATCTGAAATCAGGTTTGACAGGAAAAATGCAGAGCTTACCTGTGAAGTGATAGGCCACACCAGGTATGGATTTAAAATAAAAGTTCAAAAGCAAGACACAGAAAGTCAGATAGATGAACATGGAGAGGGCAGACAGTCAAATGGCCTGTGTTAACATCAAGGAATTGAACTTAGAACTGTGTCATGTAGTCCTTGATGTACACACCAGTTAGCAAATGATTGTTTGGTTTAGATCATGCCACCACAGTGTTATGTGAACATCACCCTATGTGGTCTAGTAAAAGGAATAGCAACCCCCTTCTCTTGGTCTTGTGTGTCTGATAAGTTCTTTGAACTATTTTCCACAAAAAGATTTTGATAAAAGCATGTAACCCCATTGTTTCTATTCATCCCAATAACATTTGAAGGTTTTATCCCTTTCTTTTTCTAGAAATAAGACATTTAAATCTGTGTGCTGGATTGGGTGGTGTGAGACTAATGACTCACTGTCTAAATGTATACATAATCTATAGTTATCCCTTTCTATGAATGGTGTTTCCAAGAGTTTGCACAGAAAGAACCTTGTCTTGTACAACATGCAATGGTAAGTGTAAGCCTACTTGAAAAGTTAACTATTTTCAAATAACAAGGACCAGCTAAGTAATGACTAATTAAATAGTTTTCATTTCATTCCAAATGGTCTTGAAAAAAAATACATATTCAGCAGAAAAGGAATACACTGGCCACTTTTAAAAGACAGATTCTCTTAGCTTAGATGTGATTTTGAAAGCTTTCAAACAGTTTTGTAATGAGCAAAATTATGGATCCATGATACCTTTTTTCCATACCAAATCAATAATGACTTCAGAAAGTCAACACCAGTGATTTATGGAAGTGACTGATGCAATTCAAGCCCGTGGCTTGAAAACCACACAAAGTCTTTCTACTATCCAACTGCATGTAAATTGTTTTTGCTAGGCAATGTAGTCTCATTGAAAGCTCATTCTTGAAAATTGTGTTCTGCCATCTTTTCTGATTTGACAGTACACCAGGGAAACATTTACTGATTCCTGGAAAATGCTGTCCACACATAAATAACTCTTTAAAATCAATCATTGAGAATGGATACCTCAGAGACCTAACTGCACACTAATGTACTCTAGTTGAAAAGTTATAAAACACAAAGTTAATGCATTCTCAAAATATGAGCGTGAACTCCTGAAGATTAGATTATGCTGTATTTGGGGAATAGAAGTACACATGAGTAATATGTGGGGCTTTAAAACTAATGTAGGTATCAGTGCATTTTCATAAGTTTTATTGTTATTGATCAAATAGGATTAATAAGTAGACTCAATACTATTAAGTGTAGATATGAAATATTGTTTTAACAGTGTAAAGATGTAGTGCACTTTGTAAAGCTGATTTTGTGAATGAAGAAAAAATGTGTTACTTTTGTTTGATTAAATAAAATTGACCTGAGGTCAGGAGGCTGAGTCAGCAAACTTGCTTTCAGGAAGTGGTAGGGAGGAGTAACAGCAAGTTTCCTAGGTGGAGTATAAACTGAAGAATGGCACTTGTTTCCAGAAAACATGAGCAGAAGAATTGGCCCCTTTTTTTCTGGGAAACAGGAGCTAAGAGGGAATGTTGGCTACCTGCTTTTCAGCCTTTCTGAGCTAGAAGGATTTTACCTCAACCTTTGAATCCTGGGTTCTATAAAAAGATAGAGATTTAGTTGCCCAACTACTTTGATAGCTGTGGAGTTGCAATTGCTAGTTGGGACAGCAGTTGCTTAAGGAATAGCCACTGTGTTGAATGAAAAGCAACATGTAACAAATAAAATATTTCCTCTTAAAGCAAACTTACTATAAGTAAATTAATTTAAAATGTACATAGATATGAAATGAAGAGTTAATTTTATAACTATGACCAGTGTGGTAAATTTATTTGTTCACATATATATTAATACTGCCTAATTAAGTATCAGCCAAGAATTAAGCATTTTACCCTGTAAGGGACGATAGATTTCCCTGTCCAATACTTTCTAATAGGATAGTATTTTCACAAAATGTTGATTGTAATTAATTGGAAAACATTAAGCCATTAAAATCTTCAAATATTTCATGCATATTAAAGAGCAAAATACTTTCTATTTTCAGGTCACTATTAGGCTATTGTGACAATTTTTTCATGGCTTAACAATAAACTAACACATAGGCATGACTAGGAGACAAGGAGGAGACAGGGAGAGGTAGGAGGGGATTCAACATGTATCTCTCCAGTAAGATAAGACCACATGGAAATTTGATTAGTAGAAATGGGTATTTAAGACAGAACTAGCCAATAAAAAATCCTAGTTACAGACCAACAGCTTTATATCTAATACAGTATTTCTGTATGCTTTTTGGGGTTGGCATGGCACTGGGACCAGGCTGGCCGGAAAACATGCTCATAATAAACTACTTTAAAAATATTTCTAATTTTTTCCAGCTTGATTAAAATAAAAACTGAGTCCAGTACACTTTTTCTCTTCATTCAAAACAAAACAATAATAAGAAAAGCTAAACAAGAGAGTAACTAGGAGGGGATCCGATTAATATTTAACAAAAAAATGACATTAAAATTAATATTTGAAAAAGAAATGACATTAAAATATCAGCCTTCTAATTCTCAAAGTAATAATCTCCGATAAGATCATCACCATATTGTAAAAATAGAAATTGAAGATGAGATGAAGATGAAAAGTAGATTTCAGAAATATTGTACTATAGTTCATTTTCTAGTTTTGCATGAGAGAAAAAGTTACTTCAAAATTTTAAAATTTTAAATGATAACTATTTCTTTATAGTTATCATAGGTAAGAACATGGGTACAAACATAGTTATCGTAAGTAAGAACAGGAGGTAGAACATGGTCAGAATTTTAGGGTATGGACCTTGTTTCTTGTTCCTGGTCAGAAGCTAAAAACATCTATCTTCATTACTGACTAGAGGATAGAAATGGCAGACAAGGCTGCTTTCTCAGCCTTCCTTCAGAACTTCCTTTATACTTATAACCTCTCGAAGGTTGAAAACCACTGAAGGAAACATCATTGCTTGTAAGCTGCAGGTCACAAGCAACAATCCTTGGTGCCTTGAACCTCATGGGTGGCTCTGCTTGATTGACCATTTTATATCCAAACTAGCAAAACCTCTTCTTTCAACCAAGAAATGCCTTATTAACTGGGCACTTTGTGACCATTTGTGGTATCTCATTTCTGGGACCTGTTCTGCCATCTAAACTCTGCCACCTTCTCCTCCCTCATTCCTTTCTTATCTTTCTCCTTCTTATCTATCTACTCCTTCTTTCATCCTTCTTATCTTTTTTTTAATCTCTACTCTTACAGCTATAAGAAAAACCCATTGTAAATTCTTCCTTCTTTGAAGCCAAATCTCTTCGAAGTCAATAGATGAGAATGTGTAGCATGACAGACAGTCATAGTCCAACTATTATGTAGATGGTTCTCATTAAATATATCTCACAACAAAACCACAAATTCTGAGTATAAAACAAGGGGCTTGAGATAAGAAAGGAGTTGGATGTGCTAAAGAAAAAACAAGAAAAGGTAGGAGATAGGAAACATTTTCATCCTTAACAAAGAAGCTAATTGCAATTAGTACTTGCATGAAAAGGTAAAAACAGTTTTTTTTTTTCAATGAGTGACATTGTTTACATCAAACACATTCTAATACAGTACTTCTGCACAAGAGTAGCCAACACAAAAGGAATTCCATGTATTTTGTATGCTTATTTTGTTCTTATTGTTTATTTTGTTATTTTATATCCTGATGGTTTATATTTGTTGTATTTTTAACTTTTGGTTGAGAGAGATGGCAAGGAAAGGGGGACCTCAATGATGTTGGCAAAGAGATAATATGATGAAAATATTTTGTCTGTAAAGAATATTTATTCTAAACAACATAAGAGAAATGCTGTGACATGTTAGGTATGAATACTGTACAGCTCTAGCTCTTTAAGAGAACATTAGTAGTCAGGACAGAAGAAATACAAGACCTTCCCTGGTTACTAGAGTTTCTGCCTAGTAGATTGCAAAAAATATGTATTGGTAAAGCAAATAATTATACAAGTAACATTTCCCATATAAGTTACTTTCAAATTTATCTTACTTGCCTGAAATGAAATTATATTCATAAACTAGGATTTGAAAAATAAACATCTGAATGAGACAAAATCATTCAGAGTGCCCAAGCAATATTTCATTTGGAAAATAATTATGTTGTATGAGAAATAAATATACTGCAGTTCCTTTCCATGGGAGTCTGTTAGAGAAGAGGAAGAGCAAATTAGCTGGGCTTACAAACAAGCAATTGTACCTCTTATAACATTACTTATTTGCATAAATTAACTTAGAGTTACAAATAAAAGCTTGGTAAATTTTTTTTCAATAGTGATGGAATATCCTTATTTCTTTTTTCTAGAATGTTTTTATACTTTGTGTTTAGTAAATTCTTGTGTGTGCACCCAAAAAAATTTTAATGTGGAGTTTCTAAAATGGTATTTTAATTACTAACCTCTGAGGAGTCTGTTTGAGCTTTAAGGCTCAAATCCTTCCTTCTTTACACTGTAATATTCTCTTTTTAATTTAAATATATTTATGTTTACTGTCCAGATTATGAACTACATTAAGGAACACTTATTTGTTTTTATCATCACCCATTATGCCTAGAATGTTATGCAATCAAAAGAATACATTGAACAGACTAATATATGTTTACAATAAAAATGTTAATATCAGTATGATTAATTAACCATGCCTGAGAAAATTTTAAGCTAACTCTGGCAAAATGTAACCCAAAGCTCGTCTACATACTATCATGTTAGGTAAATTTAAACTCTTTTGAAAATAAGACAAAATAAACCTCCATTATAATTACAACAAACATATGTACCGTAGTCAGTTTGTAATAAGAGCAATAAATTTGAGATATTTTTTATAAACTTCCTACTGTGTATTCATCAGTTACTGAAACCATTATGAAAGTAATTTAAGACTAGGGGATGCTAATTTCCCATAAATTGCATATTGATAATTAAGTTCAACATTGCTTAACCCTAGACATAATTTCCTTGTGTTATTTAGTCCCTAAACTAAACCAAAGCTGTATGTTTTAGCAGTTTCAATTCAAAGTTCTTTAGTTTATTGAGATCACATTCACTCAAAATCATTCAGTTACCTTAATTTTCTGGTTCACTTTTTACTTATAAACTTGGAATAACTATATTAGCACTGGGTTTATCTATCATCTGTCTGTCCTTTATATTTCTATGTAATTTTAAAGATTCATATGAACACGTAGAGACTTTATTAAACTATATCATGAAATTGTATTTAACATACTTAATGTTTTGTATATATAGACAATTTTGATGTATTATATTGAACTTATAGATTGTACATTTTTCTCAGTTTAAAATAAATATTTTTAATGGACAATGCCAAAGTTTATAACTTTGGTGGAAGAACATATCAATGAGAAAATATCAGTATTCCCTCATCTTATAAAGTGATACCATTCCCTTCCACATTGCTATCGGTTTTCCTCTATGTAACTGAGAAATAGTTTCTCATAAGAATCTTATTCTGGGTATAGTAATCCAAAATTTAGTCCTCTCCTACCTCCTGTATACCTGTCAGTTTTTCAGTCTGTTGAGTTCTACTTAAAATTTTTTCCCATACTCTCAGAATTAAACCTAATGCATTGTGAATCATTCTAGAATGTCAATTACTTGCAGTCCTAATTATAGACATTACAATAACCGTATTTTCTAACTAGCTGTTTTCATAGGAAGAAAATACAACTTTCACTTTATACAGCCACAAATTAGAGGCAGAGAACAACTTTTTATCCATTCCATGCTCGTTTATCTGTTTTTAAATCCAGACCCTGAGTCATCTGATCAGAAAGACATTGAAATAACACATATCACTTTGTGCATCATATATAATGCAGGTTTGGGCTAAAAAGGCCTCTGGGCTAATTGATTTTTCTCTCTTGCTATTGCTCAAGTCAGTCATTAGAATTTCAGACAACAATAGTTGTTCTGGTTTATAATGTTGTACCAGCCAATTGTAATTATTGATGTACACCACATGAAAGCCTACATAGAATGCTACAGTTACTTTGGTGGAGACTGAAGTGCAAAGAATGGGAGGAACAATGTAAAGAAGTAAATGTCAGCCCACTTTGGAGCGTTATTGCAGGTTTACTGCTCTGCTCACTTGGGAAGTTCTTTTTGTTTCCTTGGTTATTTCATTGGTTTTGATTTTGGAATAAGCATGTAAGAAACACTCACTGCTACTATTTTCTGCTCCAGTAGTTTTACTTTATTTATGAAAGTCACATCACCTAATGTCTACATCATAATAGTAGGGTCATTGAGGAGACTTCCCATAGTCTTTACTATCAGCAAACATTATTCTAAATAATTCAGAGCCGATCCTATACTCATGCTGAGTATTTTATCAGAAACTAAGGTGATTTTAAATGTGTGATGCTTTACCGTCCTCACAGATGTACTTTGGTGTGTTAAAGAACAGGGAGGTATGCCAGCATTTGCACTTACAAGTATGTGCAAATATTTTGATGGTGTTAAAAAACATTCTGTATGTAAAGTGTGTTCATTTAGTTTCACTTTTTTCAAAATTTCCACAGCACAATAGAATGATTGAAACATAAAAGCAAAATCAATTTCTAGTTTCTAAGTGAACAACTGAGATTGTAAGAGCAAGTGAAGAAGGAAAAATGATGGTGATGAAGTAAGAGTAACTCAGGAAGAGGGAAAATGAAAGACAAAGGTTATTCTTTGCATTGTGTTCTTAATTTCTATGAGAACACGGTACGTGATACATCTCACATGGAAGAGGGGGAAAGTATACAGCAAAATCCATGAGGCTGGCTTATAGCTTCAGAGGTTTAGTCCACTATCATCATGTCAGGAAGCATACAGGCAGAATAGAGGCAGACATGCACCAAATATTGGACCAAAGCAATACAAAATCATCTATATTAGAAGGCATCAGAAAGAGACACACTGGTTTAACTTGAACAATTAAAACCTCAAAGCTTAAGCCCAGTGATACACTTCCCCTACAACTACTCCAAAAAGCCCACACCTCCAATAATGTCACTCTCTAATAGTCTATGTGAGCCATTTCATTCAAACACCCACCACTCCTGGCTATTGTTTACTTTTTAATAAGTTTGTATATCTCTGTTTATATATCATAGAATTAATATCTAAGAACTGAATATTTGTCATTCTATGAGTATTAAGCCAAAGATTCTCAGGTATTTACAGGACCCGATAATGAATGTTATTTTTTACCCATAACTTCATTGTACTCCAGCTTTTTTATAATAGTCCCTTTAATTGATGTGAGGTGTTAAGTCATTGTGGCTTAACCTTCCTCTTTAATGATGATAATTGATTTTCTAGAATGATTTACCTTCATGTTCTCCACTAATATATTTTATGAGTAATTTCTTTTCTGGCTCTATGCACATTTTATTGGGGTATATTTTCTTCTTATTATGAACTTTGAATGTTTAATATTTTAGATATAAAACCCTCATGTAATATATAATTTGTAAATATGTCCTGTTAAACAACATATGTTCTTTCTCTTCTTTTTTCTTTTTACATTTTTCACTATTAATGAGTTTTTTTCTTTGTTTGATGTAACCTCACTGTTGTGTGACCTTTCTTGAGAAGACTGCATATTTCTTCAGAGAGAAAGGATCATAACAAACCAAGGAAACAGCTCCAAGCAATGTTAGGTACTTTCTTTCTTCCTGACAGTATCTGGAACCCGGTCTTTAATCCCACTGTGAGATTCAAGGAAGAGAGTGAGATCACTTGTTGACATAGCACAAAGAAATAAAAGACAGAAGGATAACTTGTGGGCAGTACCATTTTACAGACTATGGGACAGAAAAGATATTTTTTTTTATTCTTCCCAACAGAGGTCACAGTCACTTAATCACTGCTTAAATAGCTTGCACCCCTCAAAATAAGAGCCAGAAACAGTGTTTTCTTCTTTCAGGTGCCATTCTTTGACACTTTATCATATGGTGAGAAGTGAACTCATATACTTGATGATTCTAAATAATCTTTAGTTATCATGTAAATATAACTTACCCTGTATTTTGGAGGAGATACTTCTCTCTTAATTTTTGAGGTGTGTTTGGGTTCCAGTGTCTTAGGAAGGATTTTGTTGCTGTGAAGAAACACCAAGAAGACTGGAATTCTTATATAATAAAACACTTAGTTGGGACTGGCTTACAGTTCAGAGTTCTTTTCCATTATCACATATGTGGGAAACTTGGTGGTATCTAAACAGATATGGTGCTCAAGAATTAGCTGATCTACCTCTGGCAGCAAAATGAGACAGTGAGTCACTAGTTTTGGCTTGAGTTTCTGAAGCCTCAAAGCACACACTCAATAAAACATTTCCTTCAGCTAGGCCACACCTACTCCAATGAGGCCAATGCCTCCAATGCCTTCTCCAATGCCTACTCCAATGCCTTCTAATAGTGTCAGTCCCTATAGCTCTATGGGGAATATTTTTATTCACATTACAACAACTGGATGTGAAGTGACTCCCTTTAACATTCATTATTTCAAGACTTTGTTTCATTGGTGACATTGTTTACAGGTAATTGGATTATGAGATCTCTACCTTCAATAATGGCTAAGTAAGCATTGAAATATGAAGGAGGATGTGATGAGAGTTATGTGGCTTTGAAAGGTTTTATTGCTTACTCTAGTTTGTCTCCTTTTGCATTCTCTCTACCACGAAGTTAGCATATATACTCATTGTCAAAATAGTTCATCTGTTTTGAGGCCCTGAGACATCAATGCATACAACTTTAAATCGAAAATTAAGTTTTTTTCTATTTGTTATAGAGACATTTTGGTTGTGTGTTTGTAACAATTACAATATGTCTGGAAAAAAGTTTAGTAAGTATGTTGTCTTCAACTGATCTGGTTTAATGGATTCTTCTGTCTTCAACAATGAGCTGTGAAGTATTATAAGTCAAATTCATGGTGTTTTTAGAAGATGTTTGAAATACATAGCATTGCATTTTATTTAAAAACTAGCATAATTTATCTCTAACACCAGTGAGTATTGGCCTTTGCTTTGAGGAGTTTTAACTACCTGTCCAGTATCTGTATTTGTTATCAGACTTCAGATAGTCAATTTATTCTTGATTTTTGTCTTACAAATTGTGTATACCTAGACATTTATCCAGTTTTACTTGGTTAATTAAATTGGATATAATAAGAGCAGTTGCTCACATTCTTTTAAATTGCTGAGCCAATTTTAACATTTATTTCTTGTTTCACAAATATTAATTCATATTATATTTTTGTGTGTAAGTGTATGTGCTTATGGCAGTGAGGTGTTTTGTTTTTTCTTTTTTTTGTAATGTATGAATGTAGAAGCCAACAGAGATCAGAAGAGGATATCAAATTCACTGGACATGTAGTTGCAGACAAAGTTGAGGAGCAGTGTGGCTTCTGGGAACTAACACTAGTAGACTGCAAAAGTATCAAGTGTACTTAACTGATGAGCCATCTCTCCATCTGTTTCACTATTTATTATAATTATTCCCTTTTAAAAAAAAGGTTTTCTAAAGGCTTTTTATAATTATAAATAAATTTTCTCATGTACGGATGACAATGTCATAATGAAGCCCATTACCTTCTATGCTAGCCTGAACATTAAAAAAACAAAAAACAAAAAAATGCCTGAAATTCTGTTCTTCATTAAAAATCTAATGTTCTAGTTATATCATGTTTAAATATGGAATGCACTGTGCTTAAAAATCTCTTGTATCATACATAGACAAATGAATATTTACATTAAGTCAAGGGCAAGCAGCTGCTATTTGGAATATGCATTAAATATTTCACTGTTATTTTTACACAATTTTCAGAAATGTGAAAGAAAATCTTAGAAGATAAACTACAACTTTTTCCTAATAAACTTATATAATATCTATATATCATTATTTACCAAAACTAAGAATTATCTCTATAAGTTTACCTTGTGATAAATCTGCTTTTTTCCTATTTAGAAGGTATTAACAATTTTATAAATAATAGTGATATATAATAAGAAAAATATTTAATACAATCAATCAATTTTGCACATATGGTTCTAATATAGATTTTAATATTTTATAATTATTTGTTTTATTTTGAGATTATACTATAAAGACATCAATTCCCCCTCCTTGCCCTCCCTCCTTATTTCCAAATAACCTTCATTGACCATTTTTTTAAAAATTCATAGCTTATTTTTTGAATTAGTTTTTCTAATGTACATACAAATGTGACAAAATACATTACAAATATTATATATGTGTTCTATTCCATATCAAGTGCTCTCATAAATTCAAATATTCAAATATAGGGTGAGTAACAGGATACCAGCGATATCAGAAGATAAAACTTCTTAACATTACATTTTTCTGATTTTAAAGTATATACCAAAATGCTTATTATAAAAGAGAATCAAGTGTTAATTATATTATATAACTACTTTCACTTTAAAGATATACAATTGGAATGCAAATTTAGCACCTAAATTATATGCCACAAAGTTTAACTTTCAGTGTATGTTACAAGCCAGGCTAGTTGATTCAAGCTTGATTGAAGCCACATATATAAGGTAGGAATTCTACAAGTTCAATGGCTTCTTGAACTTCAAAGTGAATATCAGTGCAGGCTGGGAAAATGGGGAGATCATGTCCTAAAGTACTATAAACAATAGAAAGATGGCGGGAGTTTACCTTAGTGTCAGAGTTCTTTCATGACACTCACAGAGCTCTAATAATTAAAGGTAACCTCTCCACTATTGCTTAGATTGTTAATTGGGGTCATCCTTGTAGATCTCTTGATGTTTACTTAGGGCCAGATTTCTCTTAAACCTTATAGTGCCTCCTCCTATTAAGATATCTCTTTTCTTCCTCTCCTCTATTCTTTCCCTGACCTGCTTTTCCCTATTCCTTTTCCTGCTTCATCATGCCAACCTTCCCTCCTATTCCTCCAAACTCTCTCTCTCTCTTCCCGCCATGCTCCTAATTTGCTTGGGAGATCTTGTCCCATTCCCCTTTGCCAGTTGACCATGTGTGTCTTTTTTCTGGTGTGGATTGTAGGGTGTTAATCCTTCGCTCTATGTCTAATACCATGTATGCATATATGAGTGAGTGCTTATTGTATTTGTCTTTTTGTGACTGGTTACTTCACTCAGGTTGGTTTCTTCTAGGTCCATCCATTTGCCTGCAAATTTCAAGATTCCATTGTTTTTTTCTTTTGTTTTGTTTTTGTTCTTGGTTTTGTTTTTGTTTTTCCTTCTGAGTAGTACTCCATTGTGAAAATATACCACATTTTCTCCATCCATTCTTCAGTTGAGGGACATTTAGGTTGCTGGATATTATAAATAATGCTGCTTTAAACATAGTTGAACAGATGTCCTTGATACTGTTTGAACTAATTAATTCTGAACTATGGTTACATTACAAAGAGCTACAGGGTAAACAATGTTCACTAGCTTCAGAAAGAGACAGATGCCTCTTGTTCATCCATAATTTTGACCATTTGTAAAATTATAAATGCCACCCACCTTCCTTTTAACAGATAATATAATGAAAATTTATAGTTTTGTTTTGTATAAACAAAGGCTTAAACCTTTTTCTAACCCTGATGGGAGATGTCATTTTATAAATATGTTTCTCTTAATGGTTAATGAGTAAAGCACTGTTGGCCAATGGGAAAGCAAGATATGTGGGACTAGAAGACTAGCAAGAGAGAGGAAGTAGTAGGGAGGAGATTCAAGATGGAGGAATGCAGGTTAGAATGCCAGCCCTTCTCTTCAATAAGACCACGTGGAAATATTTAGATTATAGAAATGGGTTAATATTAAGACAGAGCTAGCCAATAAGAAATACTAGCAACAGGCCAACAGCTTTACAACTAATACAGTATCTCTGTGTTATTTGGGGCAGGCACACAAATGGGCCCAGGCCATCAGGGAAAACCCGCTCATAACGTAATGGTGCCTTCAACATGGCTAATAAGAACTTTGACTTAGAGCTTCAGAAAAGTTTAAGAAAGGGTTTTAAAAACAATAGAAAAGAGACAAGCAAGTCTTCTTGATAGCAGCAAATTTCTGGGTTGAATTCTGTTTTGTGAGAGTCAAGCAGAAATGTGAGAGACAAGCAGAAATTTGTGCAGCTCCTTTATGGGAGGTTTCCTGACTCAGCACAAGCAGCAAAATCTGCAAGGCTTTTAAAGAACTCTGCTAACAATTGGACAGTGCCTATAAGAGCTGGCATTGGCAGACACCACAAATCCAAGCCAGCAGCATGCTGCAGGGTGGCAGCATATACCAAGCCAGCTCTATGTTCTGGCAGTAAAAGTACCTGCTGCCATCTTTGATAGACCACAGCTAATACAGCTGTGGCTTTCATTTTAGCATTGTTGTTTAGCAGATAACAGGCTCATGGCCAGACAGAAAAAAAATAAAGATTTATAGTAAAGACAGATTCAGATTAAGAAAACATCTAAAGGTTTACAGCATGTTTTAAAATATACATCGGCTTGGAAGAGAAAAAGAAACAGGATACAATGGTTTTAAAAAGAAATAATAAAAAGAGTGGCTGGGTGTGGCAATACACACCTTTGATTTCAGCACTCGGGAGATAGAGGCAAGCATCTTTGTAATGTCAAAGTAAACCTGGTATACAGAGTTAATTCCAGGACAGATAAAAGTTACACAGAGAAATTCAGTCTCAAAAAATAGAAGTAGGAGAAATAGAGTAATAAAAAAGCTACGTAGAGATGGGGAGAACAGAGAGAATCTGGGTACTGTATGGTATTATATTGTCTTTGTATCATTTGACAGGTGAGGTAATAACTACTGTTAAACTAAATGCTACTATATTAATTCAATATATATATATATATATGTATATATTGTATATATATATACATATATATATATATATAAATATATATATTTAAAATCCTTTGACTCCAAAATTTAAGTCTAAGGACAGATTACTGGGGAAAAGGATTTCCACAGAAAATAGAAAGCTGTGTATTCCTTTCAGAATAACATGGTTTGATCAAGCCAAACCCCCCACAACAGTGTCGCAGGTGATCCACCATTCAATACAGCTGACCAAAGCAGCCTTGCAGACCACTAAAGCCAGGATATATTCATCTTCGTAGGATTCGCATGACAGTGCCCCCTACTAGCAGGAAGCAGTTTGGAAAGGAAGATATCCAAATTCCCAAATATTTTCTATAAATATTAGTTTTCACACATAAGGGACTGGTTATAAATGGTTAATGGCCAGAATCAATCTTTTAAAGGTTTAAAGGGGATTATGGTATAGAAGTGAATACTTTGTTCTAAAATGAATTTTCCTTTATTGATACAAATTTGGGTTAATTTTGTATGTTTATTTCTCCTCGTGTTTAGGTATTGTGTTTATTTAGCTCATTTAGAAATGTAATATATAATATAGTACAGATTGTAAATTATCAAAACTTAGAGTTAAGTTAATTAGGTTTTCAAGGTATACAGAGATATATTTGAGATGAATAGACATTCTACAAACATTTCAAAGACCTACAGAATATGGCATTTAAAATGTTTCAGGGTTTTTCTTAACAGTGAGACATAACTGCTTCTGGCAACACCACCTGCATCAGAAAGGAAGATGGACCTTGAAGAAAGCATTATGGAGTTTGCTTTCAATATGACAAGACTAGCCATTTTGGAAAGGTACTGCTTTTTTCTAGACTGTTTGACTTTATGTTGTATAAATGGTACATGTAGGATCCACAGAAAAGTGACAGCTGATACAAGATTGACATTTGCTACAGGGTTCCTGCTTCATGAAACAGTCTGACAGACAGTCTACAGGACACAGAAAAAAGTGACTGACAAACTGCCAATACAAGTGGACAGTTTAAAGATTCCTGCTTTGCCAGATGCACTATGGCCTATAGACTTAAGATGGAACATTATAGAAGAACTTCAGGTGACTGACAAGGTAGTAAGATGTCTCTGTCATGGACTTGAAGACAGATAGTTATGGTTATAGATTTCCTTGGTTAAGAGTAAAGATAAGTTACATATAAAACTTTAGACACACAAAGGTAGGATAGATCATAGAGTGTTTTCTTTAAATCTTAATAAATATTAATGGACTAAATATTTTTAACTATCATTCATATTTGATAACTGTTGTGTAATATATTTTGCTATGCTAAGGTTAAAACCCTTCTTTTTATTTTAGACAGAAAAGAGCAGATGATGGGAGGTGTCATTCTGTAAATATATTTTTCTTATAGTTCAGTGAATAAAGCACTGCTGGCAAATAGGAAAGCAAAATATGCAGGACAAGAAAACTAGAAGGAGAGAGAAAGTAGCAGGGAGGAGATTCATGATGGAGGACTGTTATTTAAAAAGCCAATTCGTCTTTCCAGTAAGATAAGTCCACATGGAAATATTTAGATTAGTAGAAATGGGTTAATATTTAAGACGGAGATAGCCCATAAGAAATGCTATTAATAGACTAACAGCTTTATATCTAATACAGCATCTCTGTTTATTTTTGGGGGCTGGAGTGGTGGTGGGACCAGACCATCAGGGAAAAACAACTCTTAACATACCCCTAACTGATACATGTTGCTTCCTGCCTTCAACTAGCATTGACTAAGTTAATGATTGGGAAACACGTTAAGTGATATGTTTATTTGGTAGTTTCTATAATTACTCTGAAATTAAAAATAAAGAAAAAATATTGGAACTTTGAAATCATTTTAACATAATTTATACAACATGAAAGAGTAAAGGTGCTCTAAGAGGCATTATGCTAATATTTTTACTTTCCTTTCTCCATAATAATTTATTTTGTCCAAGATGACAAAAATTGAGGTGTTCAACTATCTATAACATTCACATTTATTTAATCAACATGTGCATATTTAATAATAAATGGTAGTCACACACTATGCTAAGAAATAGTTCATTATTTGACTTCCATTGAATTTTTAGATGATAAGAATATAATTAAAGATGATAGCAAGATACTATTTCTATATGTAAGAGCTTTTACTCCAGCATTTCCTAGCAGCCTGTATCTATTTAGTTTTTATTTTGTTCTATAAGGTGTTTTAATTTAATAGCCCACATAATTGATTATAATCAAATCACTTTCTTCTAAACAAATAAAAAATAAAAGGTGAATAACAAGACTTTGTGCACAAACATGCACACAAACAAGATACTGTCAAACTAAGTACTCATAGACAAGTAAAGAAAAAAAATCATTTGTAATAGCATGTCAGACAGATGCATTCTATGGAGTTCAAATTTGCTTTTATATCTTCATTAGAAATCATGACTTGAGCCAGTGAGGGTGAAAAGGCCCTGAGAGGTAAAGGCACCTGTCACTAGCCTGGTAACTTGAGTTCAATATACAGGACCCACATGATTGAAAAAATTTTCTGCTGAAAACTGTTCTCGAATATTTGTATACATGTCTTAGCACACACACACACACACACACACACACACACACCTATGAACACTAAATGAAAATAAAATATAGAATATGTGTTTGAGAATTCTTAACAGCCCGTGGCAGGAGTAAAGTGCTTTGTCTTAGAAATATGATATATATATATATATATATATATATATATATATATATATATATGTAGATATTATATAAATACATATATGTATGTATGGAAGATATGTGAATATATACAGAGAGGAGAGACAGCCTGGATAAAAGTACTTTGTGTTATTTCACATGCACATCACTTAATTTTAAAGGTATTCTTAAATGGAAAAAAATGTCTTATATTTTGAAAGTTACTTGAATGATAGCTTAGGGAAAAGCTAAGAATGATTAAAATCAGCAGACTAGAAAATATTTGATGTATTCTTTTATATCATCAATCCTTAAAACCTAATTCATTTTCCTTTTGAGTTATGCTAAATTGAAATAGAAAATGTAGTATTTGCTTTTTATTTAAAATATATTTGTAGCTCATTTTATTGGCATTTAAATTTATATCTGAAATGGAGTCTAGAGTATGAAATTTGTAAATGAATATATAAGAAATTAAGATGTTAATGATGATGGTATATATAACAAATGAAGGCATTTCTATTTTTATTCTTATACTAAAACCTACTAATTAAGATTTTATTTAGGAAAATAATATTATAAATTTATTTACAGTATAATTTTCTGTTTGCATTATGGGAGATTGTGATAGAATTGAATCTGTGATAGTATGAAAATATTTATCTGAAGAGGAATGACAAGGAATCTTTAGACTTTGTGTTTAAATATTTTATACCAATGGTGTAAAGTGAATTATATATCCTTCAACCTGCAAAAGTAATATAGAATATTTTAAGCAAAATATAAATAATGAAAAGTAAACAAAATGAAAATATTCAACTTAACCTTACTACATTTTTAAATCTATCAAGAGAGTTTTATTCCAAAGACATTTCCTATCACACCGAAGTTATTTTTCTTTTTCATTTATTTGTTTCTTTTAAGACAGAGTTTCTTAAGGTGGTACATATTTAGGTACTGAAAGAGTTAAATTTTCATATTGTGCTAGATACATTTGGGTTCACTGGGATAAAATAACATAGTCCTCTATATAATTCAATTGATTATAATTGATGTGATGTATCTACCACTGTGACATCACATTTTTAGTGAATATGAGTTTGTGAATTGCTTTATGACTACTTATTTCAAGGACATAGAATATTTTTTAAAAGAAACCACTGACATTTAAGTTTATGCAATGATGGTTGCTTCAGAGAGAGCTATTTGTTTCAGCTTAGAGACAGATACTAAAAATGGAACAATAACAAAATTGAAATTTCAGAAGGTTGTCTCTTGGGTCAACAGTAGGCAAATTTAACTTTTCATCTACTTTTATGATAAAAGTGTATTTTTTTTGACAAAATGAATGGGAAAAGGGCCCTTGAAATTTCTTCCTTGGTAGAGCAGCTACTGACAATGGATGGTTGCTGAGAGATGGAAAGTCACTGTCCTTAGGGATGTGAGTCCATGTGTCCATGGATGGACACATACCTCTGTGCAAATTAATTACAATAGGACTTAGAGAGTTATGAGTAACAAAAATAAATGCAGAACAATATGAATTGAGAGAAAAATTGGGGCAAAAAGGAGAATTAGAAAATTGAAAATCAATGTATGTGATTATTGTTTCATAAATGTATGAAAAAATATTATTTAAAATATTATTTAAAGAAATCCTTTAGCCAAGCCTACACTACTCATTTGGATACTTTCTATAAATCAGCAATCTCTAAAACCACTGCTTTTCTTAATTTGTGAACTTTAACTAATTTTTAAAAATAATTTAAATTTATTTGATATCTAAAATATTGACTAGCAGAAAGAAGTATTTAAATTGTTATTTCTTAAAAATTTGTCATTAATAATTTTGCTTAATTTTTTTCTGACAGAGCTCTTATTGTTGCAGTCTAGACTCACTCTGAACTTACAGTCTTCATATTCTGCCACTGCAGGGCCAATGTTACAGTTTGCTAATGATGAATCAAAAATGAGCATTCCAAAGACCTGCCTTTAGAAATATCTTTTCCTAGTTTTTTTTTTCTTTTCTTTTCTTTTTAATGTGGCTTGTTAACAGGTCTCTCATGAAAAATATTGACATTAGTTTGGGTAGGATAGATGAATCTTCAGTGGAGTAGACCTCCATTTTATTTGAAACATTTGATTATTCCAGTCTTTTTCCTTTTTCTATTCATTCACTTGAACCTTTTATGATTCATCACATTTTATGTCCAGTTGCTACCAGTGGATAAAGTTCTTGTTTTTTATAATAATTACAAATGAACTATGGCCATGCAAAGAGATATCATTCATTCTCACTCTGATATCTCATCAATAATTTACAATTTTGAAGCAACATTTATACAATATAGTAAGAGACAGCTGCTTAATTTACCTTAATCAGTAGACAATGTCACAAAATATCAAATAGCATATTCAGCAGATCCTGGGAACACATGTTCATTATTCTTTCCCACAACACGGTACTTTACTCTCTTAAAAAGATTGCACAAAGAATCAAGTTTTTTTGAGGAACAACTCATCCCACAGACTGTCCCAGTACTGATTCTACTCATGAGTAGATCACACTATGGCTCAAGCCCAGCTTTTAGTGATTGGGAACAAACAAAGAAACAAACAAAAAAACAAACACTCCCAAATGACCTTGTAACAATACTACTCCCAATATGATCAAGGTCTAAAAAGAAAGTGGTAAATACCTGAGAGTTAGCTTCAATAATTGTGTCTGCCTCTAAGGTTCTGTCCTTAGTAAGATAGAGAATACATTGAGCTGTAAGTCTTCAGAACTGACTTAACACTATGATGAAAAAACTGAGGCAAATTAAACCCTTCATTGTGATTTGAAACAGATTCAGGTGAGGGCCATCACGTGACATGAGAGCTGAAAAGGTTAAACTAGGTAGAAGTACTGTCACATAGCTGTCATTACCATCATTATTTAGGGCTAAAATTTTCTGTTTCCTCAATCCTATTCATAAGGCCTGCATTTTTGCAGAAAAGCTCAGAGAGATCCCCAAAATTGGGGACACTTTAAAACAATATGCAGGGGTGTAGAGAGCTGCAAAGTGCAGCGCCTTAAAGATGGCGCTGGTTTCCACCTTCTACCTTCCTGATGGTGAGTGCTCTCTGGTGTAAACAAGCCCTTATTTGGCTAAGGCTGAGATCTAGGCTTGCTTCCATGTATGTGGACCTTTCTGCATTCACCACGTGGTGTGCCGTGGTTGGCTACCCCGAGGCCTTATACATTTTGGGCTGGCTTTGCCCAGGGTCAGAAGATTGTTCAAGGTTCCTGAGTAAAGCTGCTTAAAGAAGTGTCTGAGCATTGTGTCTTCCTTGCTGGTTGAGCTGGTCGCAACACAGGAGGATTTGCTGCTTCGGTGTTGTTAAGGACTAATAATTCACAAAGGTCACATACAGTGTGGAGAGGCCTGGAGGATGGTCTCTTGATATTACAAGGCTCAGCTTCAACATATCCTCATGAAAATGACACTTCTAATTTATTTTAGGCTGTGTAAGAATGTCTCTTTTATCTGTACTTAAAATACAAACTCTACTTAAATAATATGCTGTTTTATTGTCTCATATTTTAAACAGAAACTGGTAATTCCAGTTGTTTTGAAATTAAATTATTCACTGGTATATTTTACATTACATTTTCCAGAAGTTCTTTAAAAGTAAAATATCTTTTATTTTCATGCACCTACCTACACATGCCCTTTTAGGACACAAGAAAAATTACAAGGTTATTATTATCATTTTAAATCAACAAGTTATGTCATTTTACAGGAACTTGTAGAAACCTCTAATATCTAAGCAATCATATTTTAGTTACTCTTTAATATTTCATAACATATATAATTCTTAATGTAAAATAATAATAATAATACCATATTTCATGTTCTGAATTTCTTTTTTCTTTTAATATTCATCTGTCATTCTTTACATCCCAACAGCAGTTTCCCATCTTTCAACCCTTCTCAGTCTCTCCCCAACCTTGCACCTGACCTCTTTCCCAGATCCACTCCTCCTCTGTTTTCCTTGAAGTAATAAATAATAATAATAATAATAATAATAATAATAATAATAATAATAAAAGTTAGGCCTCCTGGGAATATTCATCAAACATGAACATATCATAAGACTAGGGAAAAACCCTCATATATCAAAGCTACAGCAGGCAACCCATTACTAGGAAAAGGGTCCCAAGGACAGGTAAAAGTCTCATAGACATGCCCCATTCCCACAGTTAGAGAAGTTCCACAAGAAGACCATAAGGTGTATGTAGGAGATTTACCTTAGACACATACAGGGTTTCTGATACTCATTTCAATGTTTGTAAGTCCCAATGATCCTTGCTTAGTTGAATCTGTGGGTAGTCTTCTTGTGTTGTCCTCTACACCCTTGCCCCTCCAATCCTTTTTCCTCCTCTTCTGTGGGGTTCCCTAGATCCTTTTAGTGTTTTGCTGTGGGTCTCTGCATCTACACCCATCAGTTGCTTGATGACACCCTTCTGATGACAATTGGGCTACACAACAATGTATAAATATAGCAGAATATCATTAAGAATTATTTCATTAACATATTTTTGGCCAGTTGTGTTTGTTTCTATCCTAGGTCTCTGGTGTGTCCTACCTCCAGTTCCTGGTTATCCAGGCAGTGTCATGTGTTTGCTCCCTCTGCAGGTCTGGGTTTCAAATAGACCAGTCATGAATTCGCCACTTCCACAAGTTCTTAACCCCAACACAATTTGCAGGCAGGACATGTTGAGATATTGGGTTGTATTTGTATCCCAGTCCCAATGAAAGGAGCCTTGTCTGGTTGTAGAACATGGTAATGTCAGTTCTGTCTCTGTATAACACATTATTAGGAGAATTTGAAATAATCACTCTGTAGATTCTTGGGACATTTACTGCACATTTTTTTTTCTGCATCTCTACATCATAGACCTCCATATCTCTAAGTACTCTCTCACTTTACCCCTTCATGTCTGAATACTCCTCTTCCTATCTTTTCCTGGCATGAGTCCACCTGAAAAATCTATGTGATTTCCCCTTCCCAGGATGATCTATTTGTCCAACCTTGAGTTCTTGTTCCTCATGCTTTCTGGATTGTAGAATGATTATCCTTTACTTAAAAGCTAATATCTTTTATAAGTGAATATGTATCATGTTTGTGTTTCTGCGTGTGGGTTACCTCACTTAGGATGATCTTTCCTAGTCCATCCTTAATTTTCCAACTTTGGGCAATAAAATTGTTTCAATAGCTAGACATGATGATTCCTGAATTAGATTTTACACAAGAAGTTAGACAAATAAAGCCAGAACAATTTCTGGCTTTCTGTCATGTCTTCATACTGGTTTCAATAATATTGAATATTCTAAGACATAAACAAAATAAGAGAGTCCAGTTAACATGAGTCAGCACAAAAAGAAATCTGTTCTGCTTTAGCTTCAAGAGAAATAACTTAGAAATTACAGACAGATCTGCCTTTTGAACTCTGTGTGCCCTATGTTCTCTCCCATTAAATACTGGTCATTTGCTTAAATAACTTTTCTGTTCTACAGAGAGAAATAAACAACTCTAGAATGAGTAGAGCCAATGAAATTCTTCAAAATAAGTTGTAATGATTTGATATTTTGACACAACCACTTTGACAAATGCATACAGTAATTTTTAAAAATATGGTTGGTTGCTAGTAATAAAATGAGAAAAATATCAGCTATGCATTTGAGTGAACAATTTGAGAAAGAATCTTTGATAAGAAGCCAAATTTCCTGAAAAATCATTCTCATTCAAGATTATCAGTTCACAATTCACTCTACCTGTTTGTCAACATCACCACTTAACACAATATCATGCAATCAGTACTGTCATGAAACGTGTTCAAAATCCAAATGCATCCAAATGCTCAAAGATCATTGCTCATTAATAATCAAGTTCATAATAGTTACTAGAGGATAGTAAAATGGTGTGACACAAAGTAAACTTACAGATATGAGAAAAAGTTGTTTTTTTATTATACTCTGAAATATCTTATGTAATTTGGATACCTTTCGCTAGAAACCACAATAAATAATTATGCTAGAGATTTTAAAATTATTTTGGTAGAGAAAAAGATAATCTATAAATTGTTCAACATATTTTGAACTATGACGACATAGTTTTAAGGTAACTTTATATATTAAAAAAAAGAATACTTTTACCGTTTAAAACTCTTCTAAAGACAGTACATTTTCAAATAGATGACCAAATGCTAGCAACACTTTTCATTACCTATATTTCATATGCCGAAAATGTAGCAGTGGAAGGCAATTTAGGAGATAATGATCATGAGTTAGAAGGGAATAAAAGGACCCAGAAAATATGCTTTAAAAAAGTATGCCTCAGCAAGCACAGACAACAGCTAGGAAAGAACATATTGACAGAAAGTCTATAGCAAAATAGGAAGCTGGCAGTTTCTAAGATGTAGTAATGAGGGCCACGAAATAAACTATAGCTATGAAAATAAAATGTGAAATAGTCACCAAGTAAATGATTTGAGTATAGTGATGAATCTTTTAAAGAGGATTAGGTATAGGAAAATCACAAAGAATGTAATGTAGTCAACTATCAATGTAGGGATTTGAAAACTCCAAAGTTAAAATAAATTGAACCAGTCCAGGAACTTTAAAAGTAAAGAGGAAAGCAGAAGACAGACATGAAGATACAAGGAAGCAACCAATGGTGACAGAAAACCACCATAATAATTAAAGAAAAGAAAAAAAAAGCTAAACTAGTTTTCATTTTATTAGTCATTTTACCTTTCATAAAAAAATCTTAGTCTATAAAGTCTGTAGTTTTCAAACAATAGTTCCTAAACAGGAATACTTAGTAGCACACTACCAAAATTCCCCTTAAAAATGAAACGTGGGTGTTAATTTTATTTGTGGTGCTCTATTTTAGATTTAAACTCTAGAACATGTTATATCTATTTCCTTAGCTATATGATAAGATTTCTAAACTTAAGAACTCCTGACCTCAGCAAGCTCTTTCTGCTCATGCTTAGGTAATTGTCCTCTAGATAAGGAAGCACTGACTTGAAGAGAAATACAGTAAAAGTAGAATGATAACAAATAACAGCTATAGTGAAAGAAAAATACTTTTAGTAGTTATGTTGTTTTGATTATAAAAAAATCACTAACAATATACTTTAATGTCCTAATAGTCATTTTCAAATGTCATAACTGACAGGAAATTATTGCCCACCTCATAGCCAGAGGTGGAGCTCTCTCCCCCTTGCATATTCCTTACAGTATTTTAGAAACCACTGTCTAAGTAGCAATCTGGATTATATCCCATTCCTCTTCTTCATTCTCAAAGTTTGTTACTACTATAAATATATAAAGGACTACTTTAAACGAGGTAACCCAGGCTGAGAAAAACAAATGCTGTTTGTGTTTGCTTATGTAGGTAGTAGCCTCTAGTGGTTAAACATGCATATAAGTATTGGAGAAAACACAGAATAAAGGCAGAAAACTATGAGGAGGAACATGTGACTCATGAAGAAAATGAGGCATTAAAAATGGCATGGAAGAAAACACAGCAAAGTAAAGGGAGTTCATTGGAGTTAAAGGTCACCATGAAGATGGGAAATAGGAAAAATGTATATAATACATGTCATATAGACTTATATTTGTATATGTGTAAATAAAAATTTTAATATGCATATATAAATTTCATATATATGTACATACATAAATATGTGGAAGCTAACAATTATGAATGTTAATATTAGAATCATTTAAAAAAAACAGAAAAGCAAACATGAAAAATTCTCAAGAAGTTAGAGATATTCAGCGATCAGACCTGTGATACTGATGTCTTACATACAAGTTTAAGGTCTTCAATGAAATGTAGTAAATCCTGTAGCTAATTTTCACATTTGAATCCGGAATCATGTTTCTTCCATTGGAGCTTACTAATTTTTCCCATTTTAAAAACTAACATTGCAATAATTTAATTTTTTTCTACAAAACAGAATGATTTCTGACTTATTGAATTTTTTCTCCAAACAGAATGATTTCTGACTTATTGCATTTTTTCTCCAAACAGAATGATTTCTGACTTATTGCATTTTTTCAAATTTTGATTGAATATTTTATATTCATTGATTAATAATGAGACACAAATTTTGACTTCTGGAATGACATCTTAAGTAGTAGAACACCATTTTGTCTTCACATGAATATTCCCATTAACAAACTAGGACATTTGGGGGTCCTAAAATAAGTTGTCATTTATTTGGTGTTTGTTACACTTGGTTATTTAGTTGATGTTTATAATCTTTGGTTTATGTTGTGAGCAGCCAGAACATACAGCTACATTTCTGTTCCAAGTTTGATTTTCTTGCTCTTTTTTGGTTTTGTTTTGTTTTTTGTAGAGAGCTGCGAAGTGCTGTGCCTTAAAGGTGGCACTGGCTTCTGCCTTCCACCTCCCCGATGGTGAGCGCTCTCTGGCGTAAACAAGTCCTTATTTGGTTAAGCCTGTTCAACCTGTTTGCTTCCACATTAGAGTAGCCTATCTGCAGGGTACACATTGCTCACTGGGGTTGGTCAGCACAAGGGGACTTAAGCCTGTGAGGGCTTTTCCCCAGGGTCAAAGGTAGCATGTTCAAGGATCCTGATTAAAACTGCATGAAGTCCTGGAGTCGTGTCTTATTGCTTGTCGAGGGTAGACGCGCGTTACAGTTTTTAATTTTTAAAGTAAGTTTAACCTTTCTTAGACCATTATTCTCTTTTATTCTTACATTTTAATTGGCATATGTGCCATAGATTCTATGATAGGTTTCCTAAGAACATTTTCATGCACATGCACCCTGTACTTTAGAAATATTCTGGGCCAACCATATGCTCTCTTGTTGCCATGAGCATCTTTCCCTGACACACTTCCCTTCTCCTAGTAGTCCATTGTAAGAATGTGTTCAAAAATGGAGTTGTGTGAAGGTAATTCTGAGTACTTGTGTGCAAATGCCAGTAAACAAGTGTCTTGTGACCTCTGTTCCTTCTAAATGGGGAAGATCTTGGAATGTGTTTTTGCACACCTCCCAGGTAAAGTATTCAGGAGTGGTTTACTTTGGATTACCCATTATCTTCTTATGGTTATCTAAATAATGATCTCTGGCAAGGCCTGACCTTGGGATTATATATAACTTGAAATCATGTGAACTTTGCTCTTGTGTCTTTGTCTAACACTCAGAATATAAGATTGTCTGATGCTCTGAATAAAATTGGCTCCTTATGAGATTTTTAAACCACCTCATTTGGAGGTTCTGCTCTCCCAGTTCCTACAATTTTTAGTTTGGTCACAGTCTACTCTACCACTACTATTTTTAATCTATATGCTTATAATTAATCATGCATGTGTCCATAAATTATTCTTTTACATATGTAACCTGCTTCTTTATTCCTTCATTTTGTCAATGGGCAAATAGGCTCATTCAATTTTCTGAATATTACAAATATCTGAAGATTGATTAGTACACTATTGAATAAGTAATGGACCAACAAAGAATCAAAAATCTTAACTCAATGAACCTACTATGTGGCTATAAACTGTTTACAGCACTAAACTCATGATATTCTCGTAATTGCTATGTATACATTGTTGAGAACAGAGAGACAACCTATAACTAAGACCAAAAACATCACTGAATAACATAAAATTTTGATTTAACCCCCAAAATTGAGGTTGCTTTCTGAATACAAACACTAAATACAAAATTGTC
>JANBXA010000328.1:52385000-52525000 GCA_030556225.1 Cricetiscus sungorus
GCCTTATGAAGCCATGCTTATGTCCAAGGGCCATGCAATGTTGGCTTTGCCCCTCAATGGCAGCTTCAAGGTGATGCCTGTGGTGGCATAGGCATAGGAGACCTGACTTGATTCCTTAGCTGCACCAGGAAGCTGGCCCTGCCCCTCATGGGGTTGTGGCCTGGGCTGACAAACTTAGTTACTACCCAGACCTAGATCCAGGACACTGAATAGTTCTATCCCAACATCTACCCTATCTATGACCTGTAGGAGCATATGTAAAGACTAGTCCTGTGGCATCATAGCCACAGGATCTTCATGACTTGACAATAGAAGGATATCCAAAAGGGGTCTTGATGAGAGTCTAACATTGATTCTGTACCTGAAGACAGAGGCCTTGAACAAGAACAAAAGACTCAATGCAATGAACACTTGCAGTTAAAGCTGTTTGGGCAAAAGAGTATAGTGCTCAACACACCACAGCTCCCACTGCAATTAGAATGAAGGAATATATGATAGAGAGTGGGGGAAGAAGAAGGAGAGTTGTACATGCACAGTGGAACTAGAGACAGCTATGGAGTAGTATGCTGTTGACGAGAAGCGTCAGAGATATTTCTTTTAAATTAAAATAATTTTTTTCTTATCTTTTGAGGGGGAAGGTAACATGATGGAGGGTGGATATGGAAAGACTGGGAAATAAATGGGATGGAGGTCATGATGTGAAATTCTCCAAGAATCAATAAAAAACTATGTAAAAGAAAAAATGAACAATTTATATAATGGTCTGATATATATATATATATATATATATATATATATATATATATATAATTTCAGGATATATTTAATAATGAAATAAACAAACAGATATAAAAGGTTAGCTTAATCCAAATTCGTAGAATCACACATGAACTCACAGATAATACGGTTTGCATATATTGCTTTACATATATTTAAGATCTTAAATATAACAACCCAGAAATCTGAAAGGAGAATCTGCTATGTCGTATTTAATTAGTTCTATGAAAAGTAAACCAAAATACTAAGATAAGGAAATAACATTAAGATTAGAATTTCCATGGATAGTTTAAGTAATAGGTGTGAAAGTTTTGAGATGTAGAAACCAAATAGAAAAAAATATTATTTGGGTATCTACTTGCACTTTTATCAGTGCTATTGTATTTTCCTCTCAGCATATATGATGAGTATTTAAAATGAGTGCAAATATTCATTCTGATCATCTCATATGTCTTCACAATTTTGACATTTTTTATCTCCCTCTTCTAGAATCTAGAAAGCAGGAGCAAGGGCATTAAGACTGTGCCCCTTCAGAAGGCTTTCAAGAGAACACTACCTTCTCTTTTTTTTCTATTTTCTGATGGCTTTTGCAGTCACTGGAGACACTTGTCTCCACAGTCTTCCCCTGTTTGCCTCTGTCTGTATGTTCAGATCTATCTTCCTACAGAAATCTATTAATGGATAATGTCCTAATCTAAATAACCTCAATTTGATCTCCATATACCCTATTTACAAGTGAGGTCACATTTATAGAACATCCACTTTTATATAGAAACAATAAAACAACCTTTGTTTTGAAACTATAAAATCTCACTTTTTCCTACCAACTATGAGTTTCTTTTGCTTTTCTGAGTAAATCAGGCAATTGTCCTGAGTTCCTTTTGGATGCAAGGTGCTGAACACAGTTTAGGTTTTTGTCTCTGCTGAACTTAATGGCAAAGATAGAAAGTTTCATGATCTATTCCAAGCTATGGAGTTTTTTTCCATATAAAACACCATCATAAATTCTCTCATCTACAGCTTGGCCATATAATCCATATTTCAATAACCTGATTGTGAGGAGGGTACACATGTATGTCATCATTAGTTAATTTGAAGGTTTTCCTTCAAATTGTTGAAACAGGGTTTAGACTAACTTCAGTCTTATAAATGAATGGCTGTCTGAGACAATTCATGTTGTTCATGAACACATGTTAAGTCACTGATATACAAAATAATTGTGTGATATTCAAAAGTAAAATGTGTGCCACCATAAACACTTGAACTACCTCTTAAAACTTAGTGAGTAGGCCATTCTAAAGAGGCAGAAGCAGGTGGATTTGTGAGTTCAAGTTGATACTGCTCTACAGAGTTAGTTCCAGGATATCAATGGCTACACAGAGAAATCCTGTCTCGATAAACAAAATCCCAAAATAAAAAAAAAATAAAAATAAAAATAAATAAATCAGTGAGTAATGGTAAAATTACAAAGTTTGGAGTAAATGTTTTTAAATAATTTTCAAATAGTGTTTTAAATATTTTCTTTTTAACGCAAATACATGTCAGAGAGAACACATTATCCAATTAATGACAAGAATTCTCATAAAGTTCTCTCAAAGTGCATTAATGAAGAAATATAATGGTTAGTAATAGTTTTAGAATATGAGACATATTAACATGAGAACAAGAGAGGTAGTAGATATCAATATCTGTTTTTATTTAAACATTTGTAAGGTGAAGAAAAAAGATTTTTTAAATAAAGATTCATTAAATAAATACTTTTAAATAAAGGTTCATTGAATAGAATATTTTATAAAATGTTTGCTAAATTTAAGGTAACATTGTGTGTCCTCCATGAAATGCAGTTGTTACGGGTTGACAAATATTCTGGAAATGAGAGTGTGAAACTTGTTGGATCTGAGTTAAATGGCAATTTATAGTATAAATTCATACTACAGAATAAGTCTTTCACATTTATACTTCAAACATTATATATGGTTTTCATCTGATATCCTTTAATGGCATGATAAGATTAGCATGTCATTCAACTATTGTCATGTACATTAGAATTGTTACAAGAAAGATATGAAAGGAGATTTGCTATTAAAACAGGATATTCTGTTTGAGAATTCATCAATCATCAGCTGTATTGTTCTTTCATCATAATATGCAATAATCTTTGTTTTGAATTGTGATATTGGACTACCTGTACTTCCAAAGAAAACAGTGGGTTAGTCAAAATACATAACTAGTTCATGGATGAATGACCTCAATATTGTCACTCATTTGCACAAAATTATCACATTGTATTTATAAATGTTTTAAAATGCCCATTAAATGACTTTTTTTGGAGAAGATAGTAGAAATTATCACTACAAAGAGCAAAGACTTTTATCTTTAATTCCATGAAATTCCACAGTGGAACAAACCATTGAAAACCAAGCTTTTTTTTTTTTAGCTTATAGCATCATTAAAGTCTATAAAATATTTTAATGAATTTAAATTTACTTTACTGAAGTATTTTCATGGAATGCTAGTCTCTGTGTATGATGGGTTGAATTAAGTACACAATTATATCTGACCTGTTCTTCATCTCACTAGAGAGTCAGAATCTCACGTCAGTTTCTTATGTGGTAGGCATTCATAATAGCATTGGAAGTACCTGGCTCTGAAGTACATTTATGAGAGTATTGTATACTCTAACTTTTATAATCAAAGCTCTCCATGTCAATATAAAATAAGTATCAAACTACCATGCTGGAGGAAACCTCACCAACTCAGCAAATGGTCAGAAGTTGGTGACTGTCATAGCTATTCTTTGTTGTCAACATGACTATGTCTGGAATGAATTATAATTGAGAAGCTGAGGGATCACTTGTGAGTCAGACCATGGGGCAAGACAAGATGTCTTTGATCCAGAATTAAGGCTGTGTGCCACATGCATTTATTCCAGACCTTGAGGCCAGAAGGCATACTTTTAATATGGGCCAAAGTTTCTGCTTTGAAGCCTATATAAGGACAATGGAAGAAAAAAGGGTGTGTGTTTGCTCTCATCTTGTCAGCCCATCCATTTCTTCAAAAGCATTGGAGTATAATTTCTTTGGGATTTCAGCATATACAGAAGATCAGCTGAGGCACTCATCCTCCTGGAACTGAGCAATTGCTATTCCAACTTGTACCTTTTATTCACACCTAGCCATTTTTGGACTGCAGCCTAAAAATTATTCTAAAATATTCCATATATGTTTTCTTCCAATAAATTATAAATAGATAGATTACAGATAGTTGATGATAGATAGATAGACAGACAGACAGACAGACAGATATATAGACAGACAGATAGATAGACAGATAAATGATAGATTGATTCTGTAACTAGTTTTGCCCTAGGTAACCCTGATTAAAACAATACCAAATGGAAAAAATAGAATCCCAGAGAGTAGATATGTTTGGCATTCAGTCTGAGATCAGAATATGCTAAAGGTTGTCCTACTGTCCAAAATGTATTGCTATAAAAGTCTGTACTTTGAGTACAATTTACTACACTCTCATTTCTATTTTTACAACATAAGTATATAATTGCATTTTTTATATGATTATGTACTATTTACTACATAGAACTCATAGAGAATAGCTGCATAAATGATGTTGTTTGCTTTTATAGCAATGTTAATTTTATGATAAAAATGTTACAAATACCTCCATACACTAATAGCTTGGGGAAAAATCTCATGCAATAAGTTAATTATTCTGGGAAAGTGAAATAATGAGTTATAGGGCAACAGACAATGGGGAAATGCATACTCACCTGAGTGACTTTACACCCTTGGTCAAAGTGCAGATGTTAATTCGCTTGTTACTTTTAACTGCTGTTTGCTACCATTGGACACAGCTAACTTCAGTGGATGTTCTTTGTATAAATGCCAATCAAATACTTAACTGAAATATTCAAATTTGGACCAGCAAGACATTAAACTCCATGCTTAACAAACACCGTTCAACTAAGCATTCACATCTCCTGATTCTAATAACATCTTTGTTTCTACAGAAAAATATTTAGAGGTTTCTTTGTTTTAACTTTCAGCATCCTAATTAGTTAAAATGCCCACTAAACTTCGGTAGATGATAAGGGTATTTGGTTCCCCAGTACTTATTTCAACAGTTCCCAACATCCTACATGCCACATGTAAAAAAAACAAAACAAACAAAACAAAACAAAAATATAACTTAATGTGAAATCAGTTTTTTTTACAAAACTATTTAAAACTCTTACTTTTCTGAATATTCTTTTCTTATTTTTCATTTCATTTGATTTATTTAATTTTTAAAATAGCCTTTCCCATTTTTCAGGTCCTTTCATTTTCTATTATATTATCTATAAACATTTTCTTATAAGGGCATCAGTAATGAGACATAATTAGAGTTATAATTATAGCACAGGGTATTTTGAAAAGGATGGACATGAAGAAGTAAAGGGATTTATCCACCTGTCATATGCTAACCCACATTTATTCTCAGACCTAATTGCCAAAGGGTGAACCTAGAACATAAAAACTGGGACTGCAGGAGAGATGGTTGTTGCTTCTAATGACTTGGAGGTGATGTGTTCTTTTGTAAGCTGTGTTTAATACCCCCTGTTGGTAAGCCACTTGACCCTGCTGAACCTCACTTTTCTTTATTATAATGAGCTGGCTGGCCCCAATGATCACAAAATTCCTTCAGTTACGATACAGACTTAAATAGAGAAAGAAATATGGCCTTATATAGAATTCTGTACTTAACCAACTAGTTGGCCTGGTTTGTGATCTTATTTTACACCAAACCTCAATTTTGTCATCTGAAAAATAGACTAGAAGGTTGCTAAAGTAGGTTTGTGAACACATATATAGGCAATGCAACCAGTAGATACCTAATAAGCAAATATATATTATTATATTCTATGTTTCAAATAAGACATAATAACCAAAAATTTAATTGCAAATATTAAAGATATGCTTCATATGTAATGAAGTTTAAAAAATATTAAAATAACTAAATATTAAACATAATTAAATTGTATTTAAATAATAGAACAATTTATTACAACTTTATTTTTAAATAATTATAAACATACATATTTAAGAATAATTTTATTTTAATATAATATTTCATTCATTCCCTGTCTCAGTCTGCTTGTTCCCATGCTCACTTATCCCCTCCTATTTCTCCTAACTCACTTTGCCCTCCTTTCATACTTCCAATTTGCTCAGGAGTCCTTGTCCCTTTCTCCTTCTCCAAGAGACCATGTATTTCTCTCTTAGGGTACTCCTTGTTTCCTAGCTTTTCTGGAGGTGTGAATTTTAGTATGGTAACCTTTTGCTCTATGTCTAAAATCCATATATGAGTGCGTACATATAATGTTTGATTTTTTGAGATTGATTTACCTCACTCAGGATGGTTTTCTAGTTCTATCCATTTCCTTGTGAATTTCAGAATGTCATTGTATTTTTCTACTGATTAGTACTCCATTGTGTAAATGTACATTTTCTCCACCCATTCTTCAATGCAGGGTCATCTAGGTTGCTTCCAGGTTCCTGCTATTACAAATAATGCTGCTGTGAACATAGTTGAACATATGTCCTTGTTGTATCAGGCCCAGCCTCAAATGACATGATAGACTTTGAAGACTCCCCACGGAGGCCACACCTTCCCTGGGGAGCAGAAAGGGGATGGGCTGCGGTTTGGTGGGGGTTATAGGGGAGGATGGGAAGTTAAGGAAACTGGGATTGACATGTAAAACAACCTTGTTTCAAAATTAAATTTAAAAAAGGAAAAAATATTTAATTCAGTTAAGAATCATTAAATCCATAAGTATAAGGCCTTGGATAAAAGGTGATTTTAAGAGATTATTCACTAAAAACAGAAGTCTAAAATGTTGAATGAGTAATGGATAGAATAAGGCATTTAAAGTAAACTTGATGAGTGGATAGGGCAACATGAGAAACAAAGTCAATTAAAACTCTCTTTAGGAACCAGCATGTCATTACAAAAGTAACCAATGTATGGAGGAAGCATCCTTGCTCATAGAGTAACTACTAAGTGCATTTGTGTCACAAAGAATTGAGGACTCAGTTTCCTGACAGTGGTTTGAATAGAGTCTGTTAGGGATGCTGTGCCTGCTCTTCAGTTGACCCTCTCAAAGAAAGCTAAAACTTGTGGAAAAACAAAATAATTATCAAGTTAGTTTCATTATATTTTAGCCAAAATACATGTAGCACAAATTCTAATCACTACTAATAATTAAGCTCCAGAGACATATACTAGGGTTAAAGCTGGAAAACTGAGAAGCAAAGGCCACTAGAGAGTTGTATCCGTACCAATGTTCAGACCAAAGGGGAGATCCTGTCCTCAGATTGCATCTCTAGACTGCATCAGTCTCCACCAAAGATCAGACTGCACTGAGCTCCTGTCTCCCCTGCCTTTTATTCCTTTCTAGTGCTGAGATTAAAGGCATGATATATCAAGTGCTGAGATCACCTTTGTGTGAGTTCTGTTTTGGATTGGGTCAATTTCCTGTAGCTCAGGGTGGCCTTGAACTAATAGAGATGCATTTGCCTCTGTCTCTTGAGTGCATGGATTAAAGGTATGTACCACCACGCTTGGTCTCTATGATTAACTAGTGTGACAAGCTTTGCACTCTAATTTTCAGGCAAGATTTATTTGTTAGATCATAAACAACATATCACCATACACGCACAATGTTTCAAAAATCTTACTCTTGTCTTTGCTGTGTAGAGAACAAACAGGAATACAAACACATATATTCAGCCCTTTAAAATCAGATTAAAACATTTTTGTCAATTTAATTCCCATTACTGATGTCACATTTTAAGAACAGAATGGCGGTGCTGGTGTTGGGAGTATATTATAATTACATTATCAAGAGTTCCACGGAAAGGATAGTGGTGGTAAAATATCTTTGTAAAAATCTGAGGTAATAACCTTATTATAAAAGTTCCCAGAGGGAGCGGGCAATAGCATAAGGATGAAATTTCCATGGGTTGCTCCTCTGGAGTGCTGTATGAAAAGAGTTTCTCTGCAGCCTAGAACAAAAGCAAGTCCACTGTTGACCAGAGTGTCTCCTGGAAAACTCTAACTGTACTATTATTTTGTTTTGTCTTTGTCTTTGTCTTTGTTTTTGTTTTTGTTTTTGTTTTCCCCAAATAGATCTCATGACAAACTCAGCTTAATTCAAAGAACAGGGGTAACAGGAAATGTGTCCACAGCCCTTGGTACCTTGATTCAGTGTGTCTCAACAAGATATTTCCAAGTCCAACGGGAAGCTACCACTGATTTGTAAAGCCATGTTTCAGTATCTGGGCACTCTTTAACAGACCAATCTAATTACAACACTGTATTGAAACTTCTTACTGAGTAAATTTAATTATGTTACTCAGAACTTAATGCTCCCATTCAAATGAATTTGTCACTACAGAGGAGCTTATCTTGACAGTAATCTGGGTTATGATTTATTTCTGTCAATCATGATGAGATTTTCAGATACTGATAGGACTTATCAGTTTCTCTGAAATTATGATTTTATTAAAAATTATTGTAAAGTATTTTCTAACTACCAAATGTAAGGTTCAATGAAAAGCATGTCAGATCTTCTAATAACAAAGACTTGTTGAAGCACACACACACACACACACACACACACATACACATACACACACACACACACACACACACATACACATACACACACACACACACACACACACACACACACAAACCCAAAAAACAAAAATCTATGAACTAGGAAGACTATTCCCACTCTCTACATTCCTTTGTTTCCTTATGTTTTTTTGTGTTGGGTTAAGGTCTTTTGAATTTTTCCCAATCTACTTTGGCATGCTTGTTACTCTTTTTCTTCTTTTGCTCACGTTTAGTCATTCATGTTAGTGAGATGATATGGGTGTAGCTTCTGCCATTAATGAGAGACACAATCAAATTTCTTGATCCTATGGCTCTTAAAGTCTTCCTACCTCTTTCTACAATATTCCCTGAGGCTTGGGTATATAGTGTTTAGTATGTGTGTCTGTTGGGACTGGGTTATATGACTCTGGCTGTCTTTGGTTTTCTGCTGGTGTATTCATCTATTGCAAAGAAAAGTTTAATTGATGAGGGATGAAGACTACAATTATATGAGGGTTTACCTATTGTTGATTTAATACCAAGTGGCCAGCCCTAAAACAAACATATATGTACCATTATACAGACTGAGCAGGTTTTGCTTAACAATATATATGATAAAAATTTTGAAAAAATGGCCATATATTTGAAGCAGAGCAAGGGGTATATAGAGGAACATTTAGAGGAATGAAAGGGGGGAAAGAAAAGTAACAATATCAATATTTCAAAAATTTTAAGAAAAAGTGACCTGAAAATATCATATTCAATCATCAATCGTATATTATAAGAAAAAGGTATGGCTTGTAATCATGATGACTCAGGAAACTGAGGCTGAGAATGAAGGATCCTTTAGGATTGGGAAACTAGTGAACTCTGATATAAAAATATTAAACGTCATCAAGCATAGATACTTATCTAAGAGGTTAACAATAATGCACAAACTGGACAAAACACATAAATATCAGTATCTATATTTTCATAATTGAAATTTAATTTTCACTTAAACTTGTTATGAGAAATAAAACTTCTTAAATATATTGAGTGTTTTAAGAATAATACTAAATTCCTCCAGTATATGTTCATGATGAACTATATTAGCTACAAGTTATTGTTTCTAAAGTAGAGAAGCCTAAGTTGAAAGGTTTTATATACCACAGTGGAAATGATCAGGCTCCAAAATGCATGGACTACCGAACACCTACTAATAAGGTTCAGGGATGAAGGGGAATGCAAAATCCAATGGATGCTCAAACACCTGATATTCTAATCTATAATTTTAAGCAGATAACTAAAGTATAAAAGATAAGAAAATGAATAGATAGTTAATGAGAAGAGCAAATGGATGATAAGTTGGAAGAAGATATAATCAACAATCCAAAATGTTAATAAAGAGAAAGTCCTGGGCCTGAGTCAATGGGGAACACAGAAAGTGCCTCCTGCCGCCTTTTGGGTCTGATGCAGGGATCACAATCAACCAGGAACTCAAGGTGCCCAGTTGTCAGATACCATAATAACAATAACTATTCAACTCTCTAAGCCTAGGCATGTGAGAGAGGAAAGTCAACAGCTCTGCACCATTGCTTGTAGTTGGAGATGGCAGTACTCAACCAAGGGTCACTTGTGACCCAACCAAGAACACTGGTTCCATGTGGGGAGAGAGTACAAAGCAGGAAGGTCAAAGCGAGTGAAAAGCAAAATAGTTTATGGCCTGGGCACAGAGGCAGCTCTAAAGGGGTAAATGTGTTGAGTGAGGAAAGGGCTGATATAAATGGCTAGTTGGCCACCTTAGTCCAAGGAGATGCCTGGGCCTTAGCTATAACCAAGGGCCAAGTCTTCATCCAGGGCCTTGGAGAAAACAAGGGAGCCTGTGTTGACCTCTGTGGTTCCTGTCAACATGGGGAATATGCAGTAGTTTTTGGTTTGGGTCAATGTCTGAGACCATGTTGATGTCTGACATCTGTGCTATCACAGAGACCATGAGAATCTGGGTGACTTACACAGCGATGCTGCCAAGGACATGTCTGGTCCATGGTCCTACTGAAACTGGGATCTGTGTTAATGTGCATGGACTATGCTGTCACCACAACCCCCATGGCTCCCAGGTTCTAGGCCACAATGTGTGACCATGTTGGTGTGAGAGGACTGTGCCTTGGATAGGTACATTTGGATGGCCAGGGTTGTAAACTAGGACTATGGTTAGTCCAGGACTGAATCCAAAGCTGTGTCTAGGTCCATGACCCTGCTGCTTCTAGGCTCTGTGTTGATATCTGTGACTCCTGAGAACCTTGAAGATCATACAGATGAAAGGGGTCTGGACATCCACCTGGGGCCAGGTTGGTGTCTAATGATCACTCAGTTGTAGGGGCAATGCCAGTCTGATTGACCACAGTGACATCTGAACATAAGCTGCTGGCTAGAACCATGTCTGAATCCAGGCTTGGGCTGATACAAAGGGTCATGTCTGGATCTGTAGCCCTAGAGAAACCAGAATCTGAGTTAATGTCCATTGTCCTTTCCGGTTGTCACTGAGGGACATGTAGATGATCAGTGTCAGGTCCGCCAACTTGGACTATGTTGATGTCTGAGGACCATGTTGTACCCAAGGCCATGCTGATCTGGGTGGTTTGTGCTGCCACCTGGGGCCATGGAGACATCTAGCTACCAGCTCTCACCCTTACTTAGGACCAGGTCAGGGTTAATGGCCCTGAGGAGATTGGGGTCTGATGTGGTATGGTGTCTATGAATCCAGTTGACACAGAGGACTCTGGGTATGCCAAGGGTCTGACCAGATACCTGGGACCATGTTGGTCTTTGGAACCATGCTGTACTGAGCTGGCCCCACTCTTCACTGACTCTAGATAGCTAGGCATGCCCCTTAATCAATATTACAACAGGTTATCTTACTCTACCTTTAGAAGAGAGCTTGCCCCTGCACTCCAGAAACACAACCTCCTGCTTCATCATAGGCATGTAGCTTTCCTTGGAAACACATTACTTTTGGGTCACAGGTGAGCCAACCCTGAGGGTGTGAGTGTAGGATAGTGGCAGTATGGGTGAGGAAAAGATGCCTTCCCACTTTTCACACCATGCTACCTGTGGGAGATGAGAGCTTGCCTTGGGGACATGAGAGAGAGGGAACTAGTCCTGCTCCATACAGCTGTAGCACACAGGAGAGGCCCAAGCACCTACTTTGGACAGTATATTAGAGCTGACTCTTGTTGCAGGGGGCTAATATGAGCCACCACAGTGGGTATTAGAGCCCCCCTCCTCATATGTCTTCTACAGAAAAAAGGAGAGGGGGCCATGCTACTTGCCTGGGGAAAACAGCAGAGATGACCATAGAGATATGAATGAGGTGACTTAGATTTCAGGACCCAAGAGCAGGAGAACTGAGCCTACTCCTTGATGCAAGCTACATTGAGTGAACTACTTGGGCAGAGCTCACCTGGGTGTAACAACAAGGAAAAGGTGGCAGGCTGAATAACAATCTCAGACCGAGGGCTACGTGTTGGCCCACTGCAACATTCACTGAATCTATAAAGTATTAGATGGAGCATGTGAAGGAAATGAACCTACAGATCCATGACACAGGACAACAACAGGATAAACAAGAGGATCTCCTATGAAAGTCCATTATTAGTAGTGTAGCAGATGCCAGAAGCCTCCAGCAGGACCAATGACTTATGGCAATGAATACTTGCAAGTAAAGTTAGTTGCAAGTACAGTTAAATGTACTACAGTGTAAACCATGTGACTATAAGTTCCATCACAAAATTCTTCTCTGTCTTATTTTCAATTGCTATTTTGTTTTGCTTATAAGATAATGACATTCAAACTATTTTATACATGCATGTATTTTACTACAATTCTACATGTAGTATGCTTCCTAATGTCTTTTTTAAGGCCATTAAATATTACTCCCATATATTTTCTTCTAATTTAATCTGCCACCTACAATCATTTTATCCTTCCTGCTTCATTATTCTTTGATCATTTGTATCCCTGTACAATATATCCCCTCAAAATCCTCTCTCCTTTTGCACCCATGGAAAACCTCCATGGATATTCCAAATGATACATACAATCTAAAAATACATAGATTCCTGTACTGTTGATGCCCTATTTAGTAAGTCTTTTCTTGTGCCAATGAGTTCAAGACTATTCCTCACTTTCTAATATATCAGATTCAGGGTATCTGGACTCAGGTTGAGATTATTCATCCATTTGAACTTGAAATTTATACAGAGTAATAAATATGGATCTGTTTGTACTCTTCTACAAGTGGGTATCAAGTTTGAGCAGCATTGCTTGTTTTAAGGTGTTCTGTTCTTACTAGTGTGTGTTCCTTCTTTCTAAAAACAAACAAAAAAGGTATCCATGGGTTCAACAACTGATGACCAGCTCTTCAATTTTATTATATTGATCAGTCTCTCTCTTTTTATGCCATATCATACTCTTTTTATTACTACAACTCTGTAGTACAACATATTATTGTGAATGGTGGCTCCTCCTGCAGTATTTTTATTATACCAAAGATACCATTACTCATACAACACATGTTGGGAAAAGTTTTTTTTTCCAATTTCACATCTGATAGAAAGTTAATATCTTAAATATAGGAAGAACAGAAGGAAAACAATGCCTGGGAATCAAGTAAACAATATTCAATTAAAAACAGCATACACAATTAAGCATAGGGTTCTCCAAAATTTAAACTCAAATGGCTGATAAACACTTAAAGAAAATTTCAATATCCTTAGTCACCAGGGAAATGAAAATCAAAATGACTCTGAGATTTCAGCTTATGTAATTCAGGATGGCTAAGTTTATTTAAACAAACACAGTGCAAGCTAAAGAAGAAATAGGGTAAGGGGAACACTCATCTATTGCTGCAGAGATTGAAAATTTGTATAGTGATTATGTAAATTAGCATGACAGTTTCCTGGGAAGCTAAAAATAGATCTACTTCAAGACTCAACTAAACCATTCTTGGGCATGTACCCCACAAACTGATTGCAAAGCCCTATCACTGAAGACAACATTCACATTATTTATATAGTACTGAGAAGTTGAGCTGCCTATATAGAGCTTTAAGCTTTATTGACCAGTGTTCATGATACTGGATAGTACTCTGAACATAACCAGTTGAAAAATTTACCACCAACCCAATCATAAGCTCTGTAATCTACAATAAAGACTTATCTGAAATATACATTGGTGCAGTAGAGGCTCAAATGTTGTGGATGTTGCAAACCAGTATCTGATTTGATTTAAGGCATGCATCATGAAATAGAAACCATACCTAACATTGCTCAGGTTGTCAAGATTGTGAGACAAGATATTCTGCAGGCCTAGAAGAAATTTAAATACTGCTGCTATGATAAAGAATCCTACAATAAAATGACTCCTAATAATATTCTACTTTGCTAAATACATCAACTTCTCGATAACCTAATATCATTAATGTTTTCTTCTACAGTAGGTTGGAACTAATAAAGAGATTTACAACTGGACAATATAGAGAGAGTAAGAGACTTTGGAACACTGAGTCCTAAATAGAATGTCTTCATAAATCGTTTGCCCAGGGCTTAAAGAACTATAAAGAAGAGAAAGATGAAAGATTGTAAAATTCAGAGATCAATGATATGAAGAGTGCACAGTATGACTGATGCACTTATGAATTCTCAGAATCTGTAACAGCATGCACAGGGCCTGTACAAGTTCAAGGAAAATGGATAGGATGCCCCATTTCTAGTCAGGAAGCTATCTCAACTGACAACTGCTTGGAAAAGAAAAGTTAATTTTTACCAATGAATTCTTATTAGGTACATAAACCACAATGAAGTATAGGCCTCCTGCCCAGCTGTAAATGGCAAACCCAAAAGGAACACATTGGTATTTTGTAAATTTTTTTTGTGTGTCATGTGGCTTTGTTTCAGCATTTGTCTTACTTGGCATCTATTAGCAGATTTCATTAAAAGTGACCACTAGCCTTTCAGCATGTTTTTGTTATGTGGACTGTGAATTCCTAAGGTTTAGGATAATTTCTTTTTGTTGTAGTCTGAGCTCCATTCTTGCCCAAATCAAAAGCTCCTGCATCCAGTATCAATTTTCTGATAGATATGAAACAATGTTCTACATGGGAAAACATAATTTAAGGGAAGTAAACATACTCCCATTCTATTGCTGTGAGAAACATGGATATAAGAAACTTCCTGTATTATGCCAAAAATAAAGAATACTCATTTAAACAGCACCATTGCTTCATATCATTTAACTAAAACTAATAGATTTACTTTAGAATTATCAATTTTGTTTATTATTTTGTAGAACTTTAAATATAATTGAAACAAAATCTAAATTCTTCCCATAAATCATAAGCAAATGTCCTATCAATATACCTTACGTAGAACTTATACTGTTTCTTATGTACTTCAGCAACAGTAAATTTCTTTAGTCATTGTCTCAGTGTTTAATTATACTACTTTAGTTTAGTTTTAATGAACACAAATTTAATATCTTTATTTTCCAGAGATATCATGCTAGAATATACCAGGGTAGCTGAGAAGTTCTTATATACTTTTAGTAATTAATGGTGTTAACAATAGGCATTATCTATTCAGTGCTAATATTCTTATTTTATCATTATGCTTAATGTTTTACTACATTGTTAAATTTATGTTAACAATATTTTAGTAAATATTAAAAAATCTTCCCTTTTCACAGGTGAGAAAATTGCAGAAAACTTAATTTTATGTGAAATGACAAGAGCTAACACTAAAAACATTGCTTTAGTTTAGCTATTTTATAAGTCTATTGTTATATACCAGACTTCCTATAAATCATTTGACAAGGATTTAATAATTCAACATGCAAAGAAACATAATTGATTATTTTTTCCCTATGGATTTATAATAAACATAAAAGTAATTAAAAAACAACTCAAATCTAGAATACAATATTGTTCAATCTCTAACTTTGTTACTATACAAACCCACCAAATTGCCTCAGGTTCAGCCATTTCTTCTCTCATATAAGGTGTCCAACTTAAAAATCTCTAACCTAGCAAAGAAATGAAATGATATATTTAATTACATGGGGAATATTTTGGCTCTATGATCATGACAATTAGGCTTGGCAGAAAGTAATGGAGATCTACTTCTTAATTACAATACTGATAATTTAATTAATTGGTTTATTTCTACATAATACACTCTACTACATTACCAGTTATTGATGTTTAATAAGGATTAAGAGAAACAAATAGGCTGAATAGATGTTTATTCAGAGAGAAATAACTCACAACATAGACAGATGAACACCAACAGGTTCCTGGTCCAAAGGATGCCTCTGGATGTACTCCTGTCCCAGTGCTGCAGCAAGAGAGCTGTCTGAGACCCCTCCTTAGCCTTAGCCTCCCAGGTCACATCCAGCCCTGTCTCCACCCCCATTGGGCGTGGTCTATGCCACAAGTGTGGACAAGGTGAATATCTCACTACAACCAGTGGCTTTTAGCAGTGTAGATACCTTTCAGTTTCGTAATAATGATTTTGCACACTGTGAAGAATTATCGCTGTCTGATTGGATTAATAAAAAGCTGCATGGTGAAACGCCAGGCAGGATTTCTGGGTAGGGAAGATGGTGGGACAAAGAAGGTGAGTGTCCAGTAGATGTAGAGGGAACAGACAGGTAGTAAGAATGATAAGAGACTCGAGTCTGGCAACACATGGATGAATAGAAAGGGGTTAATTTAAATTGTATAAACTAGTCAGAAACAAACATTTAGCAATCAGCTAATCTCTCAGAATTAATAATAAGTCTCTTTGTTATTATCGGGGATCCCACAATACCAATGAAAAATTCCAATTATACCTTTGTCTCACTGCAGGGTTTTTCAGTCACAATTACAGAGGGTGAGTTATGAGATACCATGCATACATCTGAAGGCACTCAAGGGACCTGTCTCAGTTACATTTTCTATTGCGGCAACAGAACATGAGGAAAAAGCAGGTAGGGAGAAAAAATGTTTATTTGGCTTACACTTTCACATTGCTCTTCATCACTGAAGGAATAGGACAGTAATTCAAACAGGGCAGGATCCTGGAGGCAGAAATTAATGGAGAGCCCATGGAGGAGTGCTGCTTAATGCTCAACATGGTGTGTTCAGCTTGTTTTTTATAGAATCCAGAACTAGCAGCCTAGGGATTGTACCACCCACTATGGGCTGGGGCTTCCTCTGTTGATCACTATTTTAAAAACTGCCTTATACCTGGATCTCATGGAGGCATTTCACCATCAGAGAGTTCTTCCTCTAATTATTCTAGCTTGTGTCAAGTTGACACACAAAACCAGCCAGTAGAGGATCCTTGTTAAAGTTCCTTTAATAATATTAAATAAATCATACTTATACATTTGTCTTATAAACTAAATAACTTAGAAAATTTATTTGACTGTTTTTTGCTTTGCATTTTCCCTTTGACCAGCATTCTCTTTTGCTATATTTAAATTTTTGATTAATTTTAGTGATGGATCAACTGGAACATTTTGTGGTTGCCTATTTTCACAAATTATTTTTCATATTTAATAATGCTTATGCCGAAAGAGGGGTTCCAGACATAATTTATTTCATAATATGTTAGAGTGTGATTAAGTCACCAAATTAGGGTCTCGAAATGGCATCTATTCCAGGAATGGTATTCTAAAGCAAGATCATCTCTACTGGAACACATATATTCTAGGAAGATGAGGAGAAATTGGAAAATTGGGTGGAAGAACTGAGCTGTATCTATGCTCTAGATGTTTTCTGAGTACACATTTTCTGTGAAGATGATATAATTTGGCATAGCTTGACCCTTAATTTCTGCTCATCACTATTGAATTATCTACACACTTCATTGTGTCCAAGATGTCCAGTATGCATTTGACACATTATAGTTTTTATCTAACATATTTCTTTAATCTAGTAACAGTATCTACACATATTTTAGTATAGATTTTCTGAAAGATTTTTTCAAATTGGAAGATATGATTTCTTTCATTTTGATATGTTATCATAATTCACATTATATTGTTTGGAACTTTATTGTATGTATTCTAAGTTTCTCACAGGTGTAGTATTCCTAAATCTGGTTGGACTTTCATGGTTACTTAGTCCCTGGCACGGCCAAAATATAAAACTAGAATCTTAGGTATCTATTAAATAAAAATATATGTAGTTGTTTCACATGATAACCTGAAATTTGAAGGACATTTGAACAAGTACAATTCATGAATCCAAAAGCATAGGGCCATTGACCAATAAGAAAGGTGCCACTGGATTAGATTCTGTGTGTGTCTTCTGTAATCTTTGAAGGAAGATGCTACTGTAAGAATATTAAATACACATAAGCCAGTGGGATGAAGTATGCAGAAAATTTTAGAGTATCAATGAAGCCCACAAGGAGAAATAATTATTTCTTCTAATTTGGTTTGAGTTAACAGTCTTCAAAATGTGTGTGTGTGTGTGTGTGTGTGTGTGTGTGTGTGTGTGTGTGTGTGTGTGTTTGTGTTGTATGTGTGTTTGGAAAACAACAGAAAGGGGTATGATAGAATTTAGGTTCAGGACACAAAAAAATTATATTTCTTTTTGGCTGTAATTATTTAAGATGAACTTCCTAGTTTTGTTATCTCTCTATCCTTTGCCAATTACCATTGAGAGTATGACTTCTCTGAACCATTTGTCTTGTATCTAGGTAATAAGAATCTTGTGTATCTACATATGTTCCTAATATAACCTATTCTTTAGGAGCCATATTTTAAAATAGGCATTATGTGACACTCACACTCAAGCACTATTTACCTCATCAGCACAAGTCCAAGTATCATACAAACAGATGTAAGCCTTTGGCTTAGAGCTGCCTGAAAATTATTGAATTAGCTAAAGCTAGTATTTCCAAGAAACCATTCTTGTGTCTTCCAGCAGACATACCTACAGAATATGCATGAATTGCTTCCTGATGTGGTTTTCAATATCAAGGTGTGTTCCTTCTTTAAGATGATCTGAAGATTAAGCTTCATTATCAGCATCAAGAAGTAGTTGTCTACTGTCTATAACACCCACCATTTATTCTTAGCAGACTATATTTTTAATAAAACAAATAAAATGTAATAAGGTAACACATACAATCACACTGATTTGGACAAACAAACAAAAACAGAATTAAAAGGGTCAAGAGAAAGTACAAGAATAAAGAACCTACTCATTTGCACAAATACATCAAATAGACTACATTTTAAAAATAGAAAACTATAAAGCTGTCATTTGTTATGGTGGCGTAACTCTAAATATTGCTTTAACCTCTAAAATGCATATATTAACATGCTAACATTCCATGTACTTGCGGTAACCAAAATGTTAAGGTCTTCATAACAACTGCTTTGTAGATTCTTTTCAATTAAAGCATGATCTATTATCAATTCATATTTCACAAAATAGGAAGAAAAATAAAATAAGTGTCCACAGCCACCACTCAAAAATTGCAATGTCTAGACCACATTATATTAGATAATCTAAGGATAATAATCAACTTTGTATGGAAAAACAAAAGACATAGGATAGCCAAAACAACCCTGTACAATAAAAGAACTTCAGGAGGCATCACCATCCCTGACTTTAAGCTTTACCACAGAGCTATAGTTCTGAAAACAGCCTGGTATTGGCATAAAAATAGACAGGTAGACCAATGGAATTGAATCAAATTTCCCGATATTAACCGACACACCTATGAACACCTGATTTTCGACAAAACAGCTAAAAGAATACAATGGGGGGAAGAAAGCATCTTCAATAAATGGTGCTGGCACAATCGGACGATGGTATGTAGAAGACTGCAGATAGACCCATGTCTATCGCCATGCACAAAACTCAAGTCCAATTGGATCAAAGACCTCAACATAAATCCAGCCACACTGAACCTCTTAGAAGAGAAAGTAGGAGGTACCCTTGAACAAATTGGTATAGGAGACCGCTTCCTGAACATAACTCCAGTAGCACAGACACTGAGATCAACAATTAATAAAAGGGACTTCCTCAAACTTAGAAGCTTCTGTAAGGCAAAGGACACAGTTGACAAGACCAAACGGCAGCACACAGATAGGAAAATATATTTACAAATCAGACATCTGACAAAGGGCTGATCTGCAAAATATACAAAGGTTTGTCACTTTTGCTTGCTCATGGCTTTAGTTAATGGGTTTAAAGTTATTGTGTAAAAAAAGTAGCCACACATATTATTAAATTTGGTAGAAGAGTTAATCCAAAAATGTTCATCCTTAAATATTCATATTTGAAAAGAAATATCTCATACTTTGTGAACAGTATTTAAAAATAAAGCATTAGCCAAATATTTCTGTTGTATTACTCTATTTTTTTTCATGTAGAATGCAGATTTTTTATTAAACATTTATTTATTTTATGCTGGACATAATTATACATGCCTTTTTAAATAAAAACAAACATTTATAAACAATATTTGAGAATTTGGGAGTTGTTCTTTCCAAACTGCTTCCTGCTGGTAGGAGGCGCTGTCATGGGGGAATCTGAAAAACTAAAAAAACAGAAATCCTGGCTGTAGTGGTCTGCAAGGCTGCATTGTCCTATTGGCGTTGCTTCATGGGAGTCTTGCTCCATCAAACCACATTAGTCAGGAAGGAATCCACAGCTTTTCATTTTCTGTGGAAACAAAATTAGAAATCCTTTTCCCAAGTAACTGGTCCTTAGGCTTAAAGTTTGAAGTCAAAGCATTATATATATATTAATCCAGCAGCATTTTCTTCTTTTTTAATTAATAATATAATTTAAAAATTTTACATGTGGATCCCAGTTTCCTCTCCCTTCCTCCCTCCAACCCTCCCTCCCTCTTACCTTCTTTCCCCTGGGACATGTACCCTGGCCACCCTCCCCTCCCATCCCTCCAATTTCATTCCACTTGTAGGGCTACGCTATCCATGTTGGGTCATGTAAATCTGTAAAGTCATTTGAAGTAGAGACTAGGACTACTCTCCTAAGTTAAGGGGGTATCCCTCAATGGGGGATGTATCTACAAGGTCCTTTTGTGTACCAGGAATAGAACCTGTTTCTACTGTCTGAGGACCCCAGACTGCTCAGTCCTTCTAGCTGAGACCCATATTCAGGGGGTCTGAGTCAATCCCTTGCTGGGCTCCTAGCCATCAGTCTGGGGGCCCCAAGTTTCTCCTTGTTCAGGTCAGCTGTCTTTGTGAGTTTCTGCAACCTGGTCTTGTCCCCTCTCTCTGTATCTGGATTCTAGTTCGACTCAGTGTTTAGTTATGGATGTTTGCTTCTGTTTCCAACAGGTACTAGATGAGGACTCCATGATGGTGGATAATTTAGTTCTTACCATCAATGAAGGACATTTATGATAGCCTTTCCATGGTTGCTCAAATTATTACTTGGAGTCAGTTGTAGTTTTCTAGACCTTTCTTTAGGTTCATTTTTTTCTTTAAACCAATAATGGTTCCCTCTTTTTTGTACCCCCCCTCACCCTGACTCAATCTATCTAAGACAATGCTTTCACAGATCATTACTATAGTTTGTTACTACAGATTTTTCTTTTTAAATAATAGATAAAATTTGTAATAAAACAAACAAAGGTTATTAGGAAATTTTACTGGAGAGAGAGTTCAAAAATTAAGATAGTATATTTCTTCAACTTACTTACCAAAAAGAAAGAAAGAAAGAAAGAAAGAAAGAAAGAAAGAGAGAAAGAAAACAAAATATAAACTTACTAGGATCACCTTCAATTTTATAGGAATCCTACCTTAATCCAATGATAAATGCAGCCTTCAATATTCAGGGCACACAGGTAAATAAAAATATTAAAATTTGTGCTTAATTACTTTATTATTTTTAATTAAGAATTACAACCCTTACCAATGTCTCCCTGTTCAATCTCACTTTAATTGGTAACTTCTTTTTTACATACATATGCATGCATGTAAGTAGTTCTGAGTCCATTTAGCGTGGTTTCTGTTTATATGATTGCAGGGTGCAACTTTGTGTTGGCCCCAACTCTGGACTTATTCCCAGAGATATCTCTCCCTATTTTAGCAGTCATTAGTTTCCCATAGTTCTCTGTATATGACTGAACCATGAGAAATGTCTGCTGTCCGTGTTAGCTAGTCCATTGATGCTATGATTGTTTAGGAGTTTTAGTGAAAATGTAGACAGTGTATTTCTTTTGTAATTTCAGGATTTATATCCTACAAACACAAATAATTAGTTTCACAGAAATTTGCTGAAATAAAATCATAAAACCATACAAAACTAATTTTATACATTCTCATTTTCTTACAAAATAATCTATGAATTGAATATCATAATTCTTTTGATTTATTTTCTTTTGTATTTGTTTTAACCTTTTATTCATTGACATTAATTTTACAATAACTATTCCAGAGATTTTACTCTATAATAAAAAAAAAACACCTTTTGTATTTATTCCGTGGTTTATTGTAATAGTGCTTTCCTTTCCTCAAGGAAATCCAAGTTTTTCTTTGGTATTGTTTTCTCTTGCCTGAAAAACAGAAATATTGCTTATCTTTTTCTTTTTGTTTGTGTGTGTGTGTGTGTGTGTGTGTGTGTGTGTGTGTGTGTGTGTAGTTCTGGCCTGCTGGGGATAATACCTAAACTTGTGTTTGTTTATAGTGTAGTTTCATATTAACCATACTAGTGGAGGAATTTTGATTCTAATTGGGTGAACTGATTTTATTCTTAGGGATTTTAAAGATAATGCTGATTGTAGTGTACAAAAAGCCTATGGTTCCTATTTATATTATATAGGCTGACCATATGTTTCCCATCTGTATTAAAATTTACTCTTTACTGCTATCTCTTTACAGTTTGCTTATAAAGATCATAGGAACTCATTCACTTTTGTCTACTAAAGTTCTCATTTATTCCCATAGTTGATACACTGGAGCCATAGATTTTTGAAAGAATAAATCATTTGCCAACTTCTTCAATAATTATACTCTATGTAGGGTTAAATTTATTTGTGATTCAATAAAATTACCATAAATATCAGATTTCAAAGCCAGCCATACTAATCTAGCTGTGAAGACAGGATCAACCCTTTCCATCTGAGGTAGAGTAAGAGCTAGTGGCTGACTGCTTTGCTTCTTTTATCTTCAGCTTGAAGCTTGAACCCCAAATCAGTCTCTGGCTCTTTTTTTATGTTACATCTATGTTTCTGAGAATCCTATTATATCAATCTTATATATCTACATCTTGTTGCATAGTTTCCCAGATTTCTATCCATGTATTCATGCTTTCTTTGCTCCTGAAACTTTTGTACACAGTTTATATTATTTATCCTCAAGTTTATTGATGTCAATATCTGTTGACATAAATAAGATTTTTAGTATCAAGTGAAATATTTGTTTTGTATAGTTTATCTTTTATTTATAGAAATTCCACATATCAGTTTATTATGACTGATAAAATTCATTACTCCAAGCTCAGTAGATTTAAATAATAGAATATTATATTCCTAGAATTATGAAACAAAATTGTGATGTCACTGTGTCAGTAGGACCATACTCTTTCTAGGTGATCTGCATTCAGGTCTCTGTCTTTCCCTTTATCAAGCATGTGTCTTTCTGAGATATGATTTTATTATTCTACTCTATGCATTTGTCTCCTCAATGCATCCTTTTTTGTTTGTCAAACTTTGTGGCACATAGCTTTTGGGAAGATGTGTCATTGAATTTGTCAGATAATCTAGGAAAATGTCCTTTACTTTTATTTTAACTGGATTAAATATATGTTATCCATGATAAATTTTATGTTTTTGCTAGATAAAGTAATTTCTTCATATTCTGAGAATTAAATACCTACCAATGTGCATATAGATTTATAATTTTAAATGCACAATGGAGTATATTTAACCAATGGTAGCCAGTTGTACTTCTATTTTCTAGGCTATCATAACAAGGCTATGCACAACATGCATATAGAAACCACCATAGCATCATCTAAATAGTCATGAACTCCACATTCACAAAAGTCGTTGTTTAAATTAGGTGTTAGTGAGAATATTGGACTGATGATGAAAGCCTCTACTGGTAGAAAACTTGACAACAAGTTTTAAGCTTCAGATACACTGTTGTGTGAAGAGAGTGACATATAACAGATATTCACATACACCGGGAAGAATACAGGTATTTCAATCATGTTAAAATACATCACCGTAACTTTAATACTTTACTGCTATAAGCTGCATGATCACACATTAATTATTCAGCCATAATATAAAGAGACAACTCATAAGAATTTAGAATTCTTCTGATAGATTAAAACAATACACAAGTAGTATTTGCCATTGTAGTCTTATGAATTAATTGACTGTTTCTTGCTGTAGATTGTTCTTTTACCTTATTCATTTCTCCAACAAACTTGGGACTTGGGATTTACTTCTCACAGTTTACCACTATCTGATCATTTACTGGAAACAATTTCTCCCATGCATTTCCAGTTTACTGATTACATTCCCTTGCTATGTGTTAAACCTGTTCTCCATTACCAGGTACCAGTTTACTGATTACATTTCTTAGCTAAGTGTGAGACCTATCTTCCACTATCAGGTCCTTGTTTTTCTCTCCACTGTAATTGCAGAGATTTGCCTTCCTGTAATTACCTTTATTGGGAGGCATGTGGTCAGTGTTTAGGGCCAAGGCAAATGCATTCCATCTAAGATATCCCCAGATATTCAAGGGTGTAGATTACTACACACCCAAAGTTGCTGATTCATAGCTGCCTAGATGGAAAGAAAAAATTTTACCTCGCTGACAGATAGAGAAGAAATAATCTAAACTAACCCTTCTCTAAAAGAGTCTCAAACTTCTTGTTTTATTAATTTGAGATTGTAGCCCAGAGATATACTTCGTGGGTTTACTCTGAGAAGATAAGGACAAAGGTTATCAGCCCATTTGCTCATCCTCAGGGAAAAGTAATCTTTCCTGAAGGTCTGTGCAACCACTGAGGCCAGAGTACTGGAAGTCACCAGATTTGTTTCTTGTGCAAATTTAACTTAGACCCTCTCCTATACTAATAGCCCTAGACAATTAATGTGAAAATTATTTCCTAGCAGTTTTAATTGATTGATCTGTGTGTGAATCTTATCTGCCTTGCTGACCCTGAGAAACTCAAGCCTCCCATTGTATTGCAGAAAAATTGCTGTTGCAAACTTATTTATACCTGTTTCCACAATGACTGGAGAAAGAAGAAAGAAGAGGAGAGATAAAGAAGAAAAGGGAACGTGTGGAAGAGCAATTGTGTGTGAGTCAATTCTTTTTTTCCCATAGATTTTAGTTACTTTGCTTATTTGTGACTCCTTTTTTTATGAACCATGTGTGAAAATTTTAGAAGCAGGTCTACTAAAATTTTCGAAACTTTTGAAAATAATGTACTCTGCCATAACACACATTTATTCTTTGTCTTAGCCTGTTTCTTTTTTACAATCTATTCCTTTTCTTTCTTCCCTCTCTAACTTCTTTACCTCCATTTACTTTTTAAAAGCAGCTTATTTCCACTCCTACAGATATTAGAAAGTAGTTTGCTCCCTGTGACTGGCAAATTTCCTGTCATATTTGCCCTTTCTGCTTGCTTGTGTCTCATTGTTTTTGTTGAGTACCATTTCCAATTCTTTGCAACACACCCATGCCTTCCTGGCATTTCAGAGCAAAGGTCAAGGGAGCCATTCAAATATGTTCCTGGGAAATCCCACTCATACTATACTTCACTATGGAAAAGTTAAAAGTGATCCAGGAGTCACTTGCATAATGCTTTTAGAAAAGTTATTGATCCACAAATTAGGGTTTCTTTTCTGAAAATAACTTCTTACAAGTAATTGCAAAAACCCTGTTTTTTTTTTTTATTTTGCACAATATATATAGGCCAAATAATCAAATTCTAACTTAATTTTGCCTCCCAGTAACTATTCATATATTTTCCCCTCACATCTTCTAGCTTAAGAGAAGAAACAGGATTCCTCTCTAAATCTTTGCTCCATGATCTTGGTTATATATCAAATGTTATTCCTTTCCAGTTTTACTCTAGATACAACAGCTAACAAGATTTCCCTGCCAGTATATTGAGAGCATAGTTTTCTCTTTGTCTGCCATCCATGTAGTCCTCATTTAATGACTTCATCAGAATACTTTGAATGCTAATTCTATTAACAGTCACTATGAAGCAATCTAGCATACACACTGATATTTGGTATCTTATTTTGTTTCGTTTTGTTTTGTTTTGTTATCTAACCATTTTTAGTGAGATATGATAAAATTTTAAAGAATCTTTAATTTATTTCTCTATAAAGGCTAAGAATGCTGATCATTTAAAAAAAACTTTTTTTTCCTATGTCATTTGTGTTTCCTCCATTGAGAATTGTTTACTTTTATTCTCCATTTTTAAATTGACTTAATAATTCTAGAAATTAAATCTCTATCTGATATATATCTGGTGAAGGCATTTGTTCCTTTCTGTAGGGTGCATTATTTTTTCTCATCCCTTGCTGTAAAAAAAGTGTTTTATTTTCGTGAGGGCCCATCTATTATTTGTTGGCCTTATACCCCATGTATTTGGTTTTCTCATCAGAAACAATCTCATTGTGCCAATGAGTTAATTATAATCCCTCTTTATCTTTTAAAAGATTTAGAGTATCATATCTTATGTTAAGATACTTGGTGATTTGGGCTTGTGCTCTGTGTAGGATTTGAGATAACTAGCTGGTTTTGTTTTCCTATTTTATCTATACAGGGTGACCACTACCATTTGTTGAGTGAGTATCCTATATTTTCTCCTATGTGCACTGCTCGACATTTTTGTCAAACATTTAGGTCACCGTGTCACTGTAGTAGCATGTGCTTATATTGGCTCTCAGTTATATTTCATCAAAAAGTGAGTCTCATTTTATGTCAGTACTGTTCTGTTTTTATTAGTATAACTCTGCATTATATTTTGAAATATTGCATGGTGATAACTCCAAGAGAATTTTTGTTGTTGTTTGTTCTCATTGTTCAGGATTGTTTGGTCATTTGTAGATCTCTTGTAATTTCCTATTAAAATTAATATTTTTCAATATAAATGAAGAAATGCATTGGAATTTTGATGGGAACTTTACCTATTATTCTTAAAAATGGGCATGCTATCAAACTGACTTCTCAAAACATCTGTTATTTCCAGATATTGATAACTCAACATTCACCAGGAAACTTGGTTGCCATGCATGGTGATTAAAACAGGAACTCATTATTGGTCTAGGTCCATAGTAAAAGTGTCTGATGAATGATCAGCTCCAAATGGGACAACTAGGCCACATTCCTTCTTTCTAAGGCTTGAGATAATTGTGGTTGGTTTAGTGAATGCATTTGAGTTAGGATCAGTGAATGAGTACAAGGAAAGAGTGTTTCCTGACACATAAATGCAGCTGTACATTTAAACGCAAAATAGTTTTGACAACACATGTATAATATCTCTGAAAGCTCAAGCTAGACTGTATCTGAGGACAGAATGTGGAACTCCAGCATTTGATAGCTTCTGGAAAAAGGAAAGTTAGATTTCTTTAAGACTATGTTCCTTTTAAGTTCACCACTTTTTACCGGAGAACTAATGGGACTTGAAATGTTTAAAGCAACAAAAGAGGATATAAAATTGTATGGGTACAGAGGCAGGGTGCCTATGGGATGTGTTGTTAGTGTGCATATCACCAGAATATAATGCATGACATTCTCAAAGAATGAAAAAACAAACTGATTTGAAAACCAAAATATGAATAAAAAAGGAAAACAACTTTCACATCAAAGAGAATCTTGTTTCTTTTGCTGTTAAATCATGAAAGTACAAAGATGTTAGAGCAGTACAGTTGAATAGTGCACCTAATGTCATTCTTTGGGGTTTTCGGAAGGATACAAAATGTTGTTGTGAACACATAGTGATAAAATAAGTCACAAAAAGCTTGAAGTTCTAGTTATGCTATCTGGTCAGGTTTATTCAGCAGAATGTTTCTTTAGCCAGTGCTTGGCAAAGACAGAGTGGAGAACAGATATGTTTTGCCTATTCTTGAAATGAAATTCACAGACCACAGTCAGTTTTATGGAAATAAAAATATATGTACAAAATAAGCATTTAGACAACCTGTCATTGAAGAAACATACTTTTCTCAGTATGTAGGAATGTTTAAAAATATGGAAGAGATGAAGTTGTTATAATGTAATATGCATATTTACAGTCATTTTTATACAGAGTGAAGTTTCAAGCCATAATAATGAATTTCCCTTAAAAATGTGTCACAGTAATTTATATCTAAAAGTGAAATGGGAAGACAGTATCATATAGAGCTATAATGAAAAGTGAGATAGAAATGTTAATGTTCAATTGTGCCTAAACTCTTTGAAAGGCACAAATATTAAGGTGCACACTAACTTAAATATAAAAACAGATTAATAGATAAAAAATCATATACATATTCCTATGTATGTTTACTCTAATTGCTATCTCTATATGTACCATATTCACACAATGTGATAATTTGCAGCCTACAAAAATCATGAACCTGTGTCTTCCCACACATGGTTAGATCTGATAGAATGTCATTAATGGAAATGAGATTGGCACAGAAGGAAACAATTGCACAATCATTTATAGGCTGTATCTTAACAGAAAAAAAATTCAATTTACAGATTAGAGAATAAAATAGGTTTACAGCTATTGGTTACACAACAGAAGAAGAGTGCAAAATAGAGGACAGCAGATCAGAGACTAGCACAGATATAAATAGGAACTTAGCATTTAATGTAGCTCATATGGACAAGAGATGGTAAAATTTGGATTTTGTCAGAAAATTTTATTAAATAAGCAGAGTTTAGTTACTTTATTCACCAGTAATTTACTATCTGGCAAGGAAGATATATACATTTTCTGTACAGAAGTTACTGTTTTACCCTCTATGTGTAAACCATCACATCACACTGTAAAGTTATACTATTTGTGGCCTCTAATCAACCTGAAGTAAATAGCCTCTAATTTGAGTGAACTTTAATAACTCTTTTTCCCTTTCTTGGAGGCCATATATGTAGCAAGATATTCACCTTGTCTGTACCTGTGGCTTAGGCCACGCCCATTGGGGCAGAGACAGGGCTGGACCTGAGCTGGGGGAAAAGGCTGGGAAAGGGTCATCTGCTCTCTTTGGTGGTGGACAGTGGAAGGCTTAGGATCTGGTGGAACCTGCCGTGTTCATCTGCCTATGTTGTGAGTTATTTCTCCATTAATAAACATCTATTCGGCCTAATTGTTTATCCTTATCCTTATTAAATCACAATATCTGGTGTCAGAAGCAGGATTTGGATTTTCACAGGAACTTGCTTTCGCCCAGGTGGTAGAAGTGGAAGAGGCTGCAGAAGCCAAGCTGCTCCCTTCCTCTACCATCCCCGAATGGGCAGGGTTCCTTGCCTAACTAGGTGGACAAACCACAAGTTGTAGGACAGTTGCCTCTGCCATACAACCCCTTTATCTCCACAGCAGCCCTGAGAAGGCACTCACTGCTTCTCATATTTTGCCCATTTCCCCTTGCCTGCCCTGGTGCCTGTCTTGCTTGTGTGTTTCCTGTGGCGGCCATAGCCCTGTAGTCCCAGCAATTACACAGATTCCTTTTCCTTATTCGTTTAACAAATTTTCACTTGCCATACTTTGTTAAGAGCTATTCTGCAGGGACCAAATCAGAAGGATCATCTGCTGCCAGACACTATTGGTGGTTACAACTGGAGATGTTGAGATCTACAAATAAAAGAACCAAAGTTCCAGGACAGCAGAATTACACCTAAGGTAATTGCAACATTCTTTGCAATTTATGTTGATATAATATCTGAAATCAATTGTCCCATAGCTATGGCGGGTATTCTTACAATGCAGAACTTTAGGAATTCCTTTACTTCTTGTATAGAAGGAATTTTAACAGAAAAAAATTTATGATTTAACCAATATATACATTTTTCTTGTAATAGCAGTGGGTTTCATCATTATTATGATATTTTTTAAAGAAATGGTTTGAGACTAGGGCAAATAATAAGGAACTTGTAAAAAACCATAAGAGAGTTAGTAACAAGGATTCAAAATGTAGAAAATGACAACAGAGAGCTAAGAAACAGAACACAGAATATTGAAAATGACAATGGGAGCTTAAAATTAGAATGCAAAACATACAATGTTTAGAGGAAAAGATTCAGAATATTAAAGATGGCAATAGAGAGCTGAGAAACAGAACACAGAATATTGAAAATGACAATGGAGAGCTTAAAATTAGAATGCAAAACAAAATGTTTAGAAGAAAAGGTTCAGAATATTGAAGATGGCAATAGAGAGCTGAGAAACAGAACACAGAATATTGAAAATGATAATGGAGAGCTGAAAATTAGAACGCAAAACATAGAATCCTTAGAAAAAAAGGTTCAGAATATTGAAAATGACAATGGGAAGCTGAAAATAAGAATGCAAAACATAGAATTATTAGAGAAAAAGGTTCATAATATTGAACATGACAATGGAGAGCTTAAAATTAGAATGCAAAATATAAAATGTTTAGAGGAAAAGGTTCAGAATATTGAAGATGTCAATAGGGAGCTGACAGATAGAATGCAAAACATGAAACATAAAAATGACCAATTAGAAAACAGAATTTGTTTCATAGCTGATGAACCAAAACAAAAACAATGCAATGCATTAACATGCTAGCAGAAACAGCTCGTTCCTGGTTGGATGAATCTACTAATAGGGTTAAAAAACTGGAACATCAGATGGAAAGATTAGCAGATAGAATCTGTTCCATGTCTGAGGATAATGACAAGCTAGCAGGTAGAACATTGTTTCTGGAAGGCAGTTTACATGCCATTCAGATTATATCTAAGGAGGAGAATATTAAAAACATTGACTCATTCATAGTAGGAGAAAGTAAGGAACTGACTAATGCAATGAAGTCTCTAGAAACTTATGTGGTTCAAGAAGTTCAGATGCTCAAAGAAACAATGGTGAATAGATTTCAGGCCTTAGAATACCATTGATCTGACACACCAGAAGGAGAACTACAGGGAACAGGGCATGAAGGAGTGTTAAAATTTTCTACACAATTTAGGGTCAGGGGAGTTTTCCCTGTATCTGTTAGTGAAAAAACAGAAACGAAAAAACACCCAAAAGGTGGTGTTGCCTATCAGTGGGAACCAATAAGTATGAAAGATTTAAAAGGTATAAAGGAATCAGTAGTCTTTTATGGTATGCACTCACCATATGTTAAGCAATTAATAGAATTATGGGCAAGGAATAACGAAGTAACCCCTAAGGATTGGGATCAATTGATATCCGCTGTCCTTGAAAACTCCTCTCAATTAGAATGGAGGGCTTTATGGAGAGAGGAAGCAAAAGCTCTTGAACTTCAGGGCTTAAAGAAAGGTTATAAAGCTCCCCAAGATAAAATTCTTGGTGAGGTTATTTATGCTGACCCAGAAACCCAAGCTGCCTATGATGGACATATCTTGCTCTATACAGTACAGCACCTCTGAGTGCTTGGGATAAGGTTCATGAACTAGGGGAAAAGATAGAATCCTATACCAAGATAAGGCAAGGACCAAGAGAACATTTTACTGCATTTCAAGAAAGATTGTTTAGAGCAGTGCAATTAGAGGTAGCAGACATAAAAACTAGGCAAATACTCATAAAATAATTAGCTTATGGGAATGCCAACCCTCGATGCAAACAAGTGCTTTGGCCTTTAAAAACTCGATCAGCACCTTTAGATGACTGGGTTCTATATACAGCTAACATTGCATATAATGATAATAACACTGAAACTTGGGTAGGAGAGGCCATATCTCAAGGTATGAGAAGACATCAAGATAACAGAGGTCTTAACTATGGTGACACTGAAGCTTGGGTAGGAGAGGCCATATCTAAAGGTCTGAGAAGACATCAAGATAACAGAAATCCTAACTATGGAGACATAGCAGCTTGGCTAGGAGAAGCCATCTCCAAAGGTTTGAAAAGATATCACAATGTCAGATGTTTTAACTGTGGTAGGAAAGGACCTCTAAAAAGATATTGTAGGCAAATTATTTCTAGAAATAACACTCCTAGGAATGAATCAAACAGAAGGCCTCAGCATTCTGGGTTATGTAGAAGGTGTGGCAAAGGCTGGCACTGGACCAATGAATGACAATCCACCAGAGACAAGCAAGGAAACCCTTTACCATCAGGAAACTCCTTGAGGGGGCCTCTAGAAGGCCCCCATGCCAAAGGTGGTCCGTACATTCCCAGTCACAGTGGAGGGCAATCTCCCACAGGACAATTAGAAAATCCATTGCCTATTGTAAAAACTCATACTGCTCTGGATTACATACTAATGATGGAATTTGAATCAAACATGAGAAAAGGAAACAAAAAGCATATATTATGGCAAACCTCTATAAGTAGTCATAGGCCTAGATTGATAGTTAAAATGAATAACAGACTGTTTGAAGGTTTCCTGGACATGGGGGCTATGTAACTATCATAACTGATAAATCCTGGCATCATAGATGGCCCCTGTAAGATGTAAATGTTCAATTCTTAGGTATTGTAACCCTGTCTCAGGTAAAACAGAGCATGAGCTGGATTGAATGTGTAGGACCAGAAGGACAGAGAGGAAGGTTGAGATCATATGTGGCTGATATAGCAATAAACTTTTGGGGTCATGATCTATAACAGCAATGGAATACACAGATTAACATTCCTCCAGTACTGGATAGGAACCATAAACGACCTCATGATTGTGGAAAAAAATGTTATAAAGTAATATTCAAGACAGACACCAAATATCATGGCTGTACAAAAACAGAATGCAAGTGCTGAACAAACAGGAACCAATAGCCCTACCCTTAAAATGGTTAACAGAAGAACCTGTCTGGGTAGGGCAATGGCCTATGACCTCTGAGAAGTTAGAGGATTTACAAAACCTGGTACAGGAACAGCTAAATGCTGACATATCGAGGAATCAACCAGCCCTTGGAATTCTCCTGTATTTGTTATCAAAAAGAAATCTGGTAAATGGAGAATGATTACAGACCTGAGAGCCATCAATAAATTTATTCAGCCAATGGGTTCTCTACAGCCTGGAATGCCCTTGCCTTCTTTGATACCTAAGGAATGGCCTATTATAGTTATAGATTTAAAGGATTGCTTCTTCACTATACCTTTACAGGAACAAGATAAAGAGAAATTTTCCTTCACGGTACCTAATTATAATAATTCTCAACCAACAAAGAGATATCAATGGAAGGTTTTGCCACAGGGAATGCTAAATAGCCCCACTCTATGCCAATATTTTGTACAAAAACTACTGGAAATAATTCGTGAACAGTTTCCACAATCCATAATTTACCATTACATGGATGGTATATTGTTAGCTGATTCTAAAATAGCAGAATTTATTACTGATGGTACAGACTTAACTTCATTATTTATACAGTTACAAGATACTATTCGAAAGAGTATTCATCAATATATATATATATATATATATATATATATATATATATATATATATACACATCTCACACATTAGATCCCATATGAGTCTGCCAGGTCCTCTAGCACAAGGCAATGATGAAATTGATTGGTTATTAATAGGAAGTATGCTAGAAGCATCAGAATTGCATAAGAAAAAACATGTGAACAGCAAAGGTTTGAAAAAGGACTTTTCTATCACTTGGCAACAAGCCAAGGAAATAATAAAGAAATGTCCTACTTGATCATCTATAACCAAATTTCTTTACCACCAGGCAGTAACCCTAAAGGTATAAAAAGAAATGAAATATGGCAAATGGATGTGTTTCACTTTGTAGAATTTGGAAAATTAAAATATATACACCATACTATAGATAAATTTTCAGGGTTTCAATGGGCTACTGCTCTGAGCTCTGAAAAGGCTGATTCTGTTATCACATACCTATTAGAAGTAATGGCTATTATGGGCATACCTGCACAAATAAAAACTGACAAGGCTCCGACATATGTTTCCATCAAATAGAAACATTTTTTTGAGTAACTGGTATACCACACAATCCTACAGGGCAAGCAGTAATTGAGAGATCCAATCGTACCTTAAAGGAAATGCTCCATAAACAGGCAGGAGTAACCAAGACACCCAAACACAGATTACATAATGCTTTATTAACATTAAACTTTCTTAATGCTAATGAAAAAGGACAAACAGCTGCTGAAAAGCACTGGAAAATAGAAAAAACTTCTGAACTAAATCAGCTGGTGTACTTCAAGGATGTATTGACCTCAGAATGAAAACCAGGATATGTGTTATGTTGGGGTAGGGGTTTCCCATTTGTATCTACAGGAGAAGAAAAGCTATGGATACCATCTAAGTTGATCAAGATCCAAGTTGAACAAGAGAAACAGCATAATGAAGAGGAATGACAAGTCATTGAACAAATTGGGTCCCACGAAATGTGCGGAGACCTCTCAAAGGTAGGGGAAATGTTCTGTTCTTGTCTTTACATTAAAACAGAGAACACCTATCTTCAAACAACCAAGAGACAAGGAACATGTAGGTACCTACAGAAGGCAGCTCTCCAGAAAGAATCATTTAATGAAGAGTAATCTGATTTATGGTAAAAATATTTAAGTCTAGTAAACTGTTTCTATACTGAAATCTATTTCTCTTTACTAGTTAGTATTCCTGTAGTCCTGATTCATGTAAACCAATGCTGGCTTTGGAGTTGGACTTGGCTTTCCTTCTCTAAATTCAACCATGTTATTAAGATTAAATTCACAGTTTCTGCTTTATATCAAGAAGCCAATTGATGTAAAGCTGAAGAAAACTAAATCTAGGGACTCATGGGTTTATATGCACTTTTCTCTCTGAAATCCTCATTTTTTCTTATACATGTTAATGCTTATTGTTGCCTTTCCCCTAATGCATACTGTAAAACTTGAAAATTTTAATTTGATATTGATATTTAAGTTTTCCACAAGGAATAATAACAGTTCCTAACAGCAATCCTTGAACACTCCGGAAAGATGGAGCCACAAATGGACATTTTCATTCTACTCAGCCTGATGCATCTGAGCTACAAACTTCACCCAATAACCGGTTTGGGACTGCTTCGCTCAAGATAGCTCATGACTAGCTAGCTGTAATGGTGCACCTTCTTATTACAACCTGGCCAGAGTTTCAAGTAGAATTCCAGTCAAGCATTTTCTGCCACACTATGAATACCTATATTTGTCACAGCCAGTTTTGTAGAGAAATTTGGTTGCTAAACATTTTCTTCCTACAGGATCCCATGGAGCAATCATCGTCCCATTTCAGCAGGAAGTAATCTTAAGATAATGATGCCCCCCTCTTCCCACTCTTGGAATGTAGTGATAATATTCATCTTCATAGGGTTGGTTTTAGATACTTGGGGTTAGGTATGGAAGGTGATATTTAGACTCGGTTATCTCTTTTAGATAGGAATAGGGTATGGTTGCAAAAGGTATGGTTCAGAATGATATAGATAAATTGGCCTACCTTCTTGTGAATTGTTTAGTAAGAGTGAGATATTAGTATTTCAGCTTACATTGTTATATATTCTTATCTGTGGTAATCTATGTACTGGAAGAATTGTATATTATTTTGTCATATTTTGTGAAATCTTTCCATTTATGTTTTATGCACATTATTCTTGCTATATTCTATGTATGTATACTTTGTTGTGTTCAAGACATTTTGTATATTGATACAATTTGGAATATTTATCTTGCTGCCCTTTAGAGCTACGTCTTGTCTAGACATTTCTAGACAAGATTCCTCTACTTTAGGAATCTACATGTACAGAATTATATTGTTTAGGTGTGTATCCTTGCTTTACTCAAAGAAGTTTAATCAGGGTTTTAGCTAAGTTCCAGAGTATTACAGATTACCCTCACCCGTGTTTCCTTTTACCTATGAGATTAGTCAGACATAGATGCTTAATCTCTAATCACTTCATAGACCTGCAGAACATGGCATTTAAATGTTTTAATATTAGTACTCCGTTGACATGAGACACTGTTGCTCCTGACAGCACCTTGTACTTTCCCAAAAGTATGTTGGACAGTATTGTTGCTCCTTCTGGAGTTCATCCTCACTTCGGCCATGGCCTCTTGGGGAAGGAACTGCCCCTACCTTGACCACTGATCTGGACATGCAGTCCTATGTGCTTGCAGGAGACAAACAGAAGACTGCTGAACCTTGCCATGTCAGGGTAAGACAGCTTTTCTTCCTCCCTGCTTTCATTGTGGTCTGTCAGGTAGTCTTGGCCTTAGCCAAAACTGGCTGTACCAACATTGCTCTGAGACCTTGGGTGACTGTCCAGGTAGCTTGCTGTTTCTGTCTTTGAGGCATCTTTTGAAAGTTGCCCACCTGCACTTCCTGTCTACCCTAGTATCGCTATTTTCTTTCTCAGGTCTTGATGAGGTTGTAGATTAAACTATCACAACTATTATTTGCTCTTCCTAGTTAGATATATTAGGTACTAGGTTTAAGCTTTCTAGCTTAGGATAACTCTATTGTAAACTCCGTTATGTCTTCACCCTAGGACTAGATATGTAGGTCATTTTGTTCTCGATTTTCCTTTTCTTAGAGCACACTTGTTATCCACTGTTTTGTATCAAGCCAAAATCTTTTCTTTAGAGTAAAAGGGGAATTGTAGTGAGATATTCACCTTGTCTGCACCTGTGGCTTAGGCACGCCCATTGGGGGCAGAGACAGGGCTGGTCCTGAGCTGGGGGAAAAGGCTGGGAAAGGGTCTGGCCGCTCTCTTTGGTGGTAGACGCTGGAAGACTTAGGATCCGGTGGAACCCGCCGCATTCATCTGCCTATGTTGTGAGTTATTTCTCCCTTAATAAACATGTATTCGGCCTAATTGTTTATCCTGATCCTTATTAAATTGCAATACATATATTTTCAGATATCAAGGCTATATATATATATGTATATATACATATATATGTGTGTGTGTGTGTGTGTGTGTGTGTGTGTGTGTGTGTGTGTAGGTGTGTATATGTGTCTGGTGGTGGGTGTATGTAGGAAAAATCTAAAGGAACAAAAGATATTCTGTCTTCTTTACTGTGGTAAAATGTGAATAATTTGTTCAAATTCCCCACTGTTTGATTCCCCACTCATGGTGTGTGTGTGTGTGTGTATATAGTATATATACGTATATATATATGTATTATATATATGTATTTATTTATATATATATGTATTATATCTGTATATATACCTACACACACACACACACACACACATATATATATATATATATATATATATATATATATATATATATATGGTTTAATTTAACTTGTAAGAAAACAGATATACCTAAAAATTATACATGGAGTCAAATGTCATATGTTTACTGTTATACTTAGATGCTGCATTTTAATCATTTTAATCTTTGTATGTGCAGAATATAAGTATGTATGGGAATGTAAGTCATGAAACCTAAAAGGGAAGCATAGTTGGAAACATGTTTGGAATGAGAATTTGAATGTAATTAACACATGTAACCTGAAATCAGAGTAGCTTTACTGGGAGAGAGATGAGGAATGCTCCTATGTGTGTTGTAAGAACAGCAGTTTCACACTGGTGTAAGAGGAAACATTTCCTGAGTTCAATGACTAATCTATTGGAAGCTCTATTTTGGAAGATCCAAATTCATTTAAAGAATAACGTCATAAACAGAAGGACTACTTTTCCTCAAAAGTGGCTTCCTAGAAAAGCACTCCCAATTACTGGCAATCAGAAATAGACATAGCTATCGTTCTACATGTGCATTTCTAGTTGGCAAAGGAACAGGGAATTGGTATACATACGTTTTACTGGTTTTGCAGGTTTGAAAAGTGCCTGATTGAAACAGTTCTGGATTTTTGTTGTAAACCCGTAACTTTTTGCAGACAGATTCAGGACAATCTATGACAAAATAATTCTTTGTAAAGAAGACACGGCATCAAAGTTTCAGTAGAAACCATAGATACTGGAGATGCCAGGTCCGGGAGATAGGCCTAGCCATGTTACTCCATGTTAAAAAGTTGGCTCAAGACAAAATCTATGCATGTTCCAGATGGCAGAGCTAAACGAGTGGTGATCTGATTGTTTTGAAGTACAGTGAAGTACATTTGAGCCCCAAGTTCTATACATGATGGTATAGGATTTGATGTTTTCTTTGCTAGATTTTCACTTTTTTGATCCAATCATTCCTTGCTTTTCTGTGATCATTGCCTTCTGGAATTACATATTTTATTCTGTATCCTTGTATATTGGAAATATTAACTTGATTTAATTGATTATATTATTTATTTTCTATAATCTCATAAACTGCCCTGAGTCAGTTGAGACATGCACTTCAGACTTTTTAATTTTAGAATTGTTATAATTTCATGGCATAATAATTATAGTTTCTAAGTGATATGTTTGGGTCCCTATAGTTGATAAGGGAAGGAGTCATGGTCTGTGTTTGTTAATTTAACTGGATTTGGAGTCACCTAAGAAACAAGCTCCATAGCATCCTTGGAAAGTAATTTAGCCACTTGGAAGACTGGTGATTATATTGATAGGTTAACTGAAGAGGGAAGATCCACAGGATTTTCCCTATGGTGTTCTGGATACTGTAGAAAGGAGACAGCAAGAGGAATACAACCATTTGTCAATGTCTGCTTCTTGACTATGGATGCAAGGTGAGCAAATCATTCAAATCTCTAATGCCTTGACTTCATGTCATGGAGAATTCTAAGATGGAACTATGATACAACATGAACCCTTTCATACCTAATTTCAGAGTATTTTATCAGAATAACTGTGTGTTATTAAGATAAAGAATTAGTAGCAGATATGAAAATGGTACACTATGATATTCATTAACTCTAGTTATTGAGGCAGGTAGCTGTTTAATTACAAAATTAAATAGATAAGCTTTAAAATGCACAATTAAGCCTTTATTATATAAAAGAACAAGTTGATTGGAATAGATTAAGCCTACTCACTAGAAGAAAAAGTGCTAAAGCATAGAGGAGTATTTCAATTTGCTGGAAGACATTTAAAATTCATGAAGAAAGATTCAATTTCGAAATTTGAGAAACAGGAGTATTTTCAGTGCTTGTCAATAGTACAGTTTCATGATTATAATAGAATGTTAGTGACACAGAAATGGGGGATGATCTAGACTAATTATTGATAGTGTTTTAGCACTTTTTCTGGGAGTACCATTTCTTCTAATCATGTGACAGAAATGAGAGACTGAAGGAATGTTTTCCTCTAAAACAGCTTGCAAACCAGAGTTAATGTGAGTTACAGACCAGAACCTCAATGGCTTCCCTGAATATCTTTTAAGTGTGTGTGTGTCAATGTAGTGCCTCACAAGTGATTGTTTAGTGTTTGTTCCTAGTTTTGAGAATGTTACTTTTCTGATAGTCATATGACTTGTGTGTTACTTGTAGCTTTGGGAATCCCATTTCAGATACAGGAGGGACTATTTTAGTCCATAAAAGAGAGCTGCAAAAGACTAAGTTAGGTTCATTCACAACAGAAAATATTTTAAGAATATTAATTTATTTATAGATGCACCTGAAATTTGCAAAGTCATTTTCTATAATCCAAAAGTGTCTAGAAAACCTGTCTCCACTATGGTCTTACTTGATAGTAGTCTCTAAAAAGTATACTGATCTTATATTTTTGAATGTCTGTATGTCTACATTTTAAAATGATGAATCAATTATTGTATGTATTTTCCTCATTTGTATCAGACAAAACAGATGTTATTTAGCATAGTGAAATATCTTGAGCTCTAATTTCAGTCTGAGATATCTTTGAAAGTGTCATGGAAATTGGGACTATGGCAAGGTGGCAGAAACCTTCAGAATTTGGGAAGTCACCCTTGTCTCATTTTGTCCAAGACACCATGAACTAAGCTGTCATGTACTACCATGCATTCTCTTACCACAGTTTCAAAATCAGTAGCGTCATGTGACCATGGACTGAAAGATCTATAAGTGACTTTCATAATCTTTTATAAACAATTAATGACTTTGAGTGATGAGTGATTGCTATACCAATGATGGCAGACATATATGCAATTCATGTACTAGAATTTATATCTTTCATTTCTCAAATCCTATCCTATTAGAAAAAATATTGCTTTCTATCAGTGCAACTTTAAACTTGAGCATAAACTTATTGTCTTAGAAAGGGAATGACAAAGCTCTACTAAATTACATGGTATGTGTTTGCTATTCACAGTTTACTTATTTTTTTAATATTAGAATAAATAATGTAGACAAATTTTTGTAGCTCCTGAACTTCTAAAAATTGTCCATGTATAAATAAAAGTGTCTGAATAAGAGTTAAGGGTAGTTGATAGTAGGTAATTACTGAATAATTAAGAGAAAAAATTAGAAATTGGTACATACTACATAGTTACAAGCACAGAGCAGGTATGACTGCTATCATTATGACTTGTTTTCAGTCCTCAGCACCTAACTGTCGAAACTGAGTGCTGATAAGCCTGAAATAATTTATCATATTGACTTGTAAGTGACCTCAGTTTCTTTCATGCTAATGCTTCAAGCTTGAATTTGGGGGAGAATTTTTTTAAACAAATCAATTAATGTTATCATAAAAATCTGTGGTTGGAATATTTTTTGAATTATTATATTGATGTTTGCTTATTCCACTTGGTGCATTTGTGACTTGTTTGAAAGGCAGAGGCTATAATAGGAAGTACTTCCAGAAGTATGCACTTTGAAGGCTTCAGTAATCATTTTGCACTCAATATCAATTAATCTCTCTTTGATATTGATGTCAACTTTACTGTTACTTTAAACATATTTTAATTGTAGAGAAATCATTATCATGTAGAGTAATACGATGGCTTTCCAGTAAATGTTACACCATGTAAAATGTCTTGAATTGATTTTTTTTCCACTCTTCTTAATTTAAAACTTCCTTTATGGTAAAAAAAAAGTACTCAACAGTGGATGATTTTTTTTGATAATTTGGATGATAAATATATGTAGTGCTTGAACAAAACCAAAACTCCAATATTTCCATATGTGTTCTGCTCTACAAAATGTAATTTGAAAATAGGGTTTTATAAAAATTAGAACTGTAAATTTTAGGATGCTTTGTGAGTTTATCATGGATGGATCTTTAACAATCTAAGCAATAGTGGAGAGGCTTCTTTAAATGTCCTTCCCTGATAATGAGATTTATGACAATCTATGCCATCATAGAGCCTTCATTCTGTAGCTGATGGAGCAGAATCAGACACCCACTGCTAAATACTGAGCCACACTCCTGGAATACAGTTGCAGAGAGGGAGGAGTGATGACAAAAGGGGTCAAGACCAGGCTGGAGAAACCCCTGGAAACAGCTGACCTGAAGAAGGGGCAGTTCATGAATCCTAGACTGATAGCTGGGAAACCATCATAGGGCTGACATAGAACCCTTGAAAATGGGTGTCAGTTAGGAGACCTGGGTAGTCTATGGGACCTCTGGTAGTGGATCAGTATTTATCTCAAGTGTACAAATGCAATTTGGTAGCCCATTCCACACAGAGGGTTACTCTTTCAGCCTAGACATACAGGGGAGGGCCTAAGCTCTGCTCCAAATGATATGACAGTCTTTGAAGGTCTAAATAGAAAGCCTCACCCTCCCTGGGAAGCAGCGAGGGGATGGGATGGAGAATTGGTTGGAAGTAGGGGAGGAGGGGAGTGTGAGGGAGCTGGGATTGACAGGTAAAAAAATGAAAGCTTTTTTCTAATTTATAAAAGCAAAAATTAACATTTTGGTGCAACAATGCATGTCATCATTCAGAACTATTAATAATGAAGAAGACAGAGAATCTTTTGGGAATATATATAAGTATACATATACATATACATATACATATACATACACATACATACATACACACACACACACACACACACACATATATATATGTATATATATATATATATATATATATATATATATATATATATATATCTTCTCTGCTTGTGGGAATCAGAACCTCATCTAGGCGTTCAATCTGGATTCAAACTTGCCACTCTGCTCCCTATAATAGCAGTGTAATAGTATCATACAATCATACACTTTTTCAAAATTTCTTTACTTGCTATTTTCATTTACTATTTTGTTGGTTTCTATTTTATTAAATATTTCCACCTTTGAGTGTGTATGTACATACTCACATGACCTACAATACCTCCCATTCTAAAACAGCATCTATAAACTATTCTAGACTTCATCACTTGTTATCAACTTTTACTTTCAACAGAAAAAAACTTGATTCCTATATTCATTAATTCCTTTTTTTATTTGTTCATTCTCCCTGAGTTAGTGTTTTCAAAAGTGATAACATGAACCTTCACAGAATCTTTTCCAATTAGTGTAGCGTAATTAAGAGTAGTTCATAGTCTTTACTCTTATATTTTCTCTTATTTATTTAATATATTTTTATTTAATATATCAATACCATTTCCCTCTCCCACCCATCCACTCATGCCCACAAACAACCCCTCATTCCATCCTCCATTCATCCCCCAAAGAGGGTAAGGGCATCCATATAGTATCATCAAAATTTGTCAAGGCTTAAGCCATCCTCCATGTCTCTAGGCTAAGGGAGTATCTCTCTGTAGGGAATGGGCACCCAAAGTCTGTTTGTGCACTAGGAATACATCTTGGTTCTACTGTCAGAGGTTCCTTAGTCTAACCAGGCCTCCTAACTGAGACTCACATTCAGGGGGTCTGGGTCGGTCCTATGCTAGTTTCCCAGCTATCAGTCCATGAGTTCCCACTTGTTTAGATCACATGTTTCTGTGTGTTTCCCCAGCCTGGTCTTGATCCCTTTGTTCATCACTTCTCTCTCTATGTAACTGGATTCCAGGAGTTTGACTCAGTGCTTAGCTGTGGATGTCTGCTTCTGCTTCCACCAGCTACTGGATGAAGGGTCTAGGATGGCAAATAAGGTAGTCATCAATCTCATTATAGGGGAAGGGCACAAAAGGTAACCTCTCCACTATTGATTACATTGTTAGTTGGGGGAATGTTTGTAGGTCTCTGAACATGTTCCTAGTGCCAGATTTCTATTTCAACCTACAATGGCTCTCTTTATTATGGTATCTCTTTTCTTGATCTCCTCTGTTCTTTCTCTGACTCAATCTTTCTGCTCCTTTATGTTCTCCTCTCTACTACCCTTCTCCCCTTCTCTTTCTCCTAATTTTTGCCACTTGGATGAAGGTGTTTACCAGCTGTAGGAGTTCCTTGGTAGAGATTTTCAGATCACTTTTGTAAAATATCATATCATTTGCAAATAATTAAAGTTTGCCTTCTTCCTTTCCAATTTGTATCCATTTGCTCTCCTTTTGTTGTCTTTTGCTCTAGCTAGAACTTCAAACTCAATATCAAAGAGATATGGAGAGAGTGGGCAGCCTTGTGTTGTTCCTCATTTTAGAGGAATCATCTTAAGTTTCTCTCCATTCAGTTTGAGGTTGGCTGTTGGTTTAGTGTATACTGCTTTTATTATGTTTAGGTATGTTCCTGCTATCCCCGATATATCCAAGACATTTATCATGAAAGGACGTTGGATTTTGTCAAAGGCTTTTTCAGTGTGTAGCAAGATGATCATGTTTTTTTCCTTTTCAGCTTGTTTATATATTGGATTACACTGATGAATTTTTATATATTGAACCATGCCTCCATCTCTGGGATGAAGCTTACTTAATAATGGTGGATGATTTCTCTGATGTGTTCTTTGATTTGATTTGCCAGTATTGAGTATTTTTACATCAATGTTCATGAGGGATATTGGTCTGTAGTCCTCTTTCTTAGTTGTGTCTTTGTTTGCCTTGGGTACCAAGGTAATTGTAGCCTCATAAAAAGTGCTTGGGCTATGAACCTCCTGCTTCTATTTTGTGGAACAATTTGAGGAATAGTGGTATTAACTCTTCTTTTAATATCTGGTAGAATTCTACACTAAAGTCATTTGGCCCTAATTTTTTTTTTTATTTGGGAGTCTTTGATGACTGCTTCTATTTCTTTGGGGATTATAGGTTCGTTTAAATTGCTTATCTGTTCTTAATTTTGGTAAGTGATATCTACCAGAAAATTGTCTATTTCCTTTAAATTTTTAAATTTTGTAGAGAACAGGGTTTCAAAGTATGTCTTAAAGAGTCTCTGGATTTCCCAAGTGTTTGTTGTTATGTCCCCATTTTCATTTATGATTTTTGCTAACTTGTAGGTTCTTTCTCTGCTTTTTGGTTAGTTTGGATTAAGGTTTGTCTATCTTGTTGATTTTCTTGAAAAGCCAAGTTTTTCTTACATTGATTCTTTGTAATGTTTTCTTAGTTTCTACTTTATTGATTTCAGCTGTCAATTTTATTATTTCCTGGTGTCTACTCTTCAGGAACTGCGTTTGCTTCTTTTTGTTCTAGAGTTTTCAGGTGTGCTGTTAATTCTGTAGTGTGACTATTCTCAAGTGTCTTCATGGGGGCACTTATTGCTATAAACTTTCCTCTTATTACTGCTTCAAAGGGTCCCATAAGTTTGGGTATGTTGTGTCTTCATTCTCATTGAACACTGCTCTTATACTTTCAACTAACTTAATACCACACTCATTCTTAATACATTGAGGCCATGCAAATCAGTTAAATTATTTTTTATAGTATGCCTAGTTTCTTGTGGTGCCATAATATCTTTTTTTCCTACATATAGATTCACTACTATCTAACATGTATGTCATAAGCTTTTCCAAGCATTTTTTGATACACCAAAGTGTTATGTGTCCTTTACTGTAATATCACATGCCATTTTCTTCTGCAGAACACACACACACACACACACACACACACACACACACACACATACTTCTCCCTCTTAAAAACCCTATGTCCTGTGACAATGTTATCTCTCAATCTCTAATTTTCCTTTTCTTGATTAATATTTAAACAGACTAATTCAGTTATGTAGAACTTTAAATTGCTTTATTTTAATTTAACTTCATGTACTTAAGATTCATCTTTGTTACTACAAAAATCATATTTCATGCTCTCTTTCTCAATGATTAGCACTGTGTGTCAATGGATATACTGGTATGTTTTTTATCCTTTCACAAATTCAAAAGCATCTTGCAGAAATGTGTTTTACAAGACTATTTTCTTTAAAGTGAATAATACTCTTCAGGATGTTGAAAACTAGGAATTTAGTTTGTTGATAATAATTCTCAAATTAATTATGTAAGTAGTCACACATACATAGATGTGTAAATATAATTGTAGTAAGATCTTGCAATAGGAAGGCGGTAGCAAGAATAAATTGACATAAATGTGTATGTATATCGAAACATTTTGTTTCAGTTACAGATATACATATACAAATAGATGAAAAATTGTGCAAGAGTAGCTCCTATATTTTATTTCAATTAACAGTAGTGAAGATTCTGCTTTTATGTATATGTTACACATATGTATTCTTTACATATTGCTACTGATGGATGCATGCTATGATAATTCTCTGTGTTTTATATCAGCAGCGAGCAGGTATGAGGATAATGTCTGTATTCCACAACAGAAACATCAGGATTTGTTTGGTTTTACCTCAAATGAATATCACAAATATTCACTCTAGTCAGAACTTGTTTATGCAGAGCCAGGTGTGAAGGCTCACAGCTATAACCCCAGGGTTCCTGAGGGTGATGCAAAAGGATTGCCAGAAGTAGCAAAGCCATCTAGATGTGCAGAGTTCTAAGTAAGGTTAGCCTTCAAAGGGATGCCTTACATCAAACAGAACAAACAACACAAAATAAATTTAAACTGCATTTACACTAGGCTGGTTAACCAAAGCCACTTTTTTGCCTCTTAATTCAGAACATATCCCTGAGTCTTTGGCATTTTCTATGTAAATGTCTGATAGAGTTTTTTTTTATCCCCTCTTTGTAGAATTTTGTAGCAATCTAATCAGATTAATTCTAGTTTAGCTGTTTGGTTTGTATGTTCATTGAACCAGTATACAAACCTCAGTTGTATAGTCTTTGACTTAAATATAAAACTTGTGAGATCTAATTCCCATGATGCATGCAACAAACAAAAGCCCATAAACATGGTATAGCAGAATTAATAGGAGGTGCAGATTAACTGTGATTATAAAAGACAATGAAAAGCCATGCACAGGAACAGGTCATATCAGTACACAGTTGTGTAAACACTACCTGACAATTAGAGGCAGGAGGGCAGAAAGGGTTTTCTTCAGCTACATAGCATATCTGAGTTCAGCACATTTCAAAAAAGCACAACAAATGCAAATAAAATAAGCCCCTTCCATCCCTTTACTTTGCCTCTTCTCTTCTTTCCCTCTGTGTGTCTGAATATGTATGCAAAAGTATAATAGATAATCACCATTTAAAGTAGGCAAAACTGGGATATTATTAAAGAGAATCCATATGCAGACTATGTGTAGATTAAACACGACTGAGTGAAACAATAGGTTATTTGTTTTTGAGTTTTCTGCATTTCAGCCTATTCCGTCATTATGAACTGCATGTTATCATCACTATCCTCCTGAGAACTTTCAGCCTATTTTACTGGCAGATTATCCAGGACTCTGGCAGGGTGGGAGTGAATGATTATACATTAGCTCCTTATCACTGTTGCACCAAATCAGTAAACTTGGTCATAAAAAATATCCACATCTTTGAATTATGTTATATTACTTTAAATGTGTGTATGTGTTGCCCATGTTTCTGTTCAGGCACCATGTGAGAGCATGATGGTCACTGAGCTGCGAAGCAAATGCTGAAACCCCTGGAGTAACAGACTTCTGATAATGAGCTGATTGTGGGTGTTAGAAATTCAACTTTGATCTTTCAGAAAAAAAAAAAGACAGGTACTTTCAACACTGAGATTTCTTTCTAGCCACCAACAAAAAGTTTTAAGCTTACAATTTTGGAAGTGGGATATCTAAAGTATGTATTAAATATCTAATGTCAAGATACTGTTGACACTGGGCATTTCTGAATCTCTTAGGAAAAATCTAAACAAAGAACAATAGCCCTAAAATATATCCCTGTCACTTCCAACTTCTAGAGATCCCCTCTACCATTAAATATCTACCCCTATTTTCAATACCCGTGTGTAGTTACATTGGACTAAGGTGTGTTATCAAGGTTAATCCCATCATGCCAATAGTCCAATTGTAATCATTCCTGCTATATTACTTTCATTGCATAGTCATGCACAGAAAACTTCATAGGTTAAGACATGTACTTTTATAGAAGACACTGCTACATATACTGATGAATCTAGGTGATGGGAGATCCATTATTTCCTTTGAATGCTTATGAAACATTTACATATAAACCTAGATTGCCATCTTTAGGATGAGCTCATCTGTACCTCTCTCATTCTTTTCAAACAAATGATGAATCATCTTCAGAGCCAAGTTTGCATCAGCTGTTCTAATCAAGCTCCTCTCAACCATTCAGAAGATGGTGGTTTTCTACTTCTTTTGAAATGAGTAAAATAATTTTACTTCTCCTTTCAAACTGGGTATAATGTGTTAACCTAGCTTCCATAATATTCTTATGCTTTTGGTGTCACAGGCATTATACACTGATTGAGTACTAAATACTTGCAAGTTAGTTTCAAATTTACATATTTAAGTAATTCAAAAGCTGATATCAAATTACAAAATTGAGCTTCCTTTTACATTGTCCATCTTCCTTTATCAGACAGGTTATATAGATATAACTCTTAAATATGGGAGGGTTCACTTACAGTAGACAGAAACTAGTAAATTGATTTTACTGGAATTCTAGAATTTTTGACAGATATTTTTCATTATGAACTCCCTTTATTTGACTTTCATTAATATTATGACATTAATATTATTTTAATGAAAATCACCTATGAATATTTTTCTTAATTTCAACCAAGCTGTATATAGAAATTTTTATCTTAAAATTAACTAAATATTGAGTTTCTCTTGGAAACTTAAGAAATCAAGCTGGAGGAATATTTTGCTAACCTCAATAATTTTTGTGAATATGCAGTTTTGCAAAGAAGTGGCAAAAATAAACATATACTTTAATATCAATACATGTTGCGAATTATGTCATTTCTGTTAATCAAACATCTTATCACTGCTTTCCTCTACATTTAAATTTAAGTCCATTTAGTAGGAAACTATTAATGACTTCTACATTTGTTCTTATCTAAAATGGCATTTTTTTCAGAGCTGAGTTATGGCCCAAAGGATTCCTTTCAAAGTATAATAATGATTCTCAATCTCCATGTCTCTGGAAATCTATTAAGTCTTGTATTCCCAGATATTTAAATTTGGCTGAAATATTCAAATTTCCAATTTTAGTTAATCCTTAATGTGAATAGTCACCTCCATTTCAAGCTGGTTAAGAAGAAAACGACAACTTAACATCACGGAACAATCATCAAGCAGTTATAAGCAGAAGGTGCACATGTAATTTGAACTCTGGTCTCCTAATGTGGCAGTTTAGTTCATTACCCCATCACACAGACTACACAAATCTCCTGCTACTGAAACCCACTGGGGAGAAACATACGGTAATGCATATTATAATGATTTGCTGTCAAGCACAGGGTTGCCTTCTTCAATTCAGTTAGAAAGTCATGCCATATTACCGCACATGAGTTTCTTCTCATCATTGGGTGATTTGAAATAAACATGAGAGTGACTCCAATAAAAATGATTTGTTTTCATTTCCAAAGAACATGCATATCATAAAACAGCATACTATAGCATGTTGGAGAGGAAGCAGGGTTTTCATTTCCAGTAAGAGTGGAGTAACGTAATCTGTCTCAAATATTTATGTTAATCATTATAGAAAATATGGAAGGAATTTTTATGCTTCTATTAGAAGCAGGAGATGAAAAGGAGAAAGAAATTATCAATGTGTCTGAGAATTGAGACAGTGGAACCTTATTGTTTCTTAGGAATTGAGATTGCTGACTCATTCGGACTATACTGATCCTGTAAGTAATTAATGTCTTGGAGAAGATGGTTTTCATTGTGTTATATTCTCTAATTCTCATATGCCATGATTTTGCCCTTTCTTATCAATTTGATATCTATAGGTTCTGATGTTTTCACCAGAGTTAAAGAAATGAGAAAAATAAGGAGAAACTTGAAAATATTTTTTAAATGCTCAAAATGACTTTTTTCCTATAATAAATCTAAAAAACTCCACATTTTAAAGATGTTCATTAGAAACATTAGGCATCAATTGGGGTGAAAAGAAATTTTTTTCTAGTCCTGATATTGTTCTTTCCCCTTGACACATAGGTAACAAATAAATGGAGGATTGCTTCTTTATTCTTCTGCCTATATGCTACAACTAAGATTAATTTATAGGCAGGACTCTCTTTTCTCATGCTTTTGTGAGATGAGGACAGCTTCATATAGGCTGGGAAGGCTCAGTTCAGTAGCAGAATGAATGACTCTAGTGACTTATATGCAGAATTAGGCAGTTATGAAACCAGATGTGATTATAGCCTGAATGTCACACATATGATCTTTACTTACAGTCTCATCACTAACTTCTACATACTTCTGAACAGCTGTTAGGCAAAGTTTGAATAGTAGACACGGTGTAATTTTCATGAAACAATGTGATGTGTACAATAAGACATATTTTTTCTTGCTTCAGTCATCAGCTGTTGCAATTTATGTAAATAAATATACAATTAAGATAGTACTTAGTAAATAAAAAAAATTATATCTTCATTTTCTCCTTGCTAGATAGTATAGTACCATATAAAATACTACTTGCAGTATTGCCTTATGAGAATAACAGGGTTTTTTTTTGTTCATGGATTCTACAAATATAGACACACATAAGATGCATAGAACAAAAAACTATTAAGTATGAAGTCTTTAAAATGAAATAGTAGGCAAAATATAGCTTACAGACTCCTCCCTAATTTTATTAAATGTGGATTCGTTTTCATTCAATATATCATAATTAAAGATTTTATTTATTCTATTCTTATCACTCCCTCTTCCTCTGGATCTACTTTCTTTTTGGCTCTCACTAGAAAACATCATCCTTCAAAAAGGTAACAAGAAATCATAACAAAAAATATACATGCAGCAAAAACTTCCATATCAAATTTGAGAAGGCAAACCAACAGCTGGAAAAGATCTCCAAGAGGAGACACAAGAATTACAGCACCCCCATCAGACACATACTTAGGAGTCCTTAAAGTATACTACCTGAAAAACTACAATATCATATACGGAGAGGACCTGGTGCAGATTGTGTCAGAGCTGTACCTACTTCCGCAGTACCTGTGAGTTGGTAAGAGTTTTGCTCATGTTGACTTGGAGAGGTCTTGTTATCCTGGTGTCCTACATACCTTCTGGCTCTGAAACAGACCTGGCTAGTGCCACTTGGCTCAAGTGAGTATAAAATCAACCATTTGCAAGCCTGGGTTCTGACACTCTGGAATTGCTGGAGGCATTTACTGGCCACAAAGTACTTTCCTGTTTAGCTGCCATAATCATATATCTGTGGAGCAATGGTAGAGCAAAAGAAGCAGGAATATTCATGTATGCTGGAAAAAGGCATAACTGAGAAATAAAAGTAGTGCATTACAGGCTTATGCGGGAGGTCAGCTTGCCACCCAGGGCCAGAGTGACATTCAGGCTTTGGATGCTGCCTATGGCCATGTCTAGAACTATTCCCTGTAGCAACAAAGTCTGAGTTGTTGTCCACAGCTCCTGTTAACACTGAGGGCTATATGGATGCCCTCAATATGTTCAACCACCCGAGAACATGTTGCTGTCCAAGGGACACTCTGCCACTGGGGCTATATTGATCTGGGTGATCTGTACTGCCACTCGGGCCATGGTGATATCCAGGCCTGAGCTGCTGCTGAGGACCATATTGCACCCATGGTCCTAGTGCATCTGCGGTCTGTGTTGATGTCTGTGATCCATGTTATCATGGAGGATCATGGAAAACATGCATGTTGAAGATTGGGGGATGTGATAAGCTGGCCTTGCCCTTCACTTTTTCTGGGGTAACTGGTCCTATTCTGCCCTAGACACCATGGAAAGAGGACACAATTTGCCCCTCATTGGAGCACTGACACCTATTTTAAGAAGAAATGTCTCCATCTTTCGCCATGGGCTTGAGAGAGCTGGCCCCGATGGCCTGGACTTGGGACAGCTGGCTACATCTCTTGCTTTAAGGATGGGCTGTCAGCCAGCTCTGCTACCACCCAGGCCCATATATTGGGCAGTGTCATATTGGCTAATTCCAGCATAGTGCTATGATATTTTCAAGTTACTTATAGTTTGAGATATTATGTATTTAAATTCCAATACATATTTTTTGTAACAAATTGAAACCATAACAAAAATAAGACCATTGTATAGGTTGGATTTCACAAGTGTAAATTGCTGTGAAATAGTTTATACTGTAAACATGTGTCTCTGCCTAAGGTGCCTTCTGAATGATTTACTAAAGAGATAAATGGACAATAGGTATGCAAGAGAGAATGAGGCAGAGAATGAGGGAGAAACTGAAAGGAAAAATCTACCCATGATTTCAGCAGCAGTTTAATAGCAAGTTTCATGTGCTATACCAAGAAGAGGTAAACATTGGGTCCCTCTAGTTGGAGAACAGAATATTCTCTGGAGAAGGGGGAGGAAAAATTATAGAAGTTAGAAGGGATAGAGGACAGTAGCAGTACATGGCCCACTGAATCAATGAAGCAGGCTTACAGGAACTCTCAGAAACTGAAGTGGAAATCATAGATTCTGAATGGGTCTTACAAGGACATCTGCATATATGTTATGGCTGTTAGCTTGGTGCTTTTGTGAGACTCTGAGGAGTGAAAGGAGGTATAACTCTGACTTATATGCCTACTCTTGGGACTCCTTCCCCCTTATTGGTTGCATTATCCAATTTGAAGGCTTTTGCCTTCTTTTATTCTATTATGTTTTGTCATGCTTGCCTGTGTAGTCTCATGGAGACCTGCTCTTTTCTGAAAGTGAAACTGAGGGGAATGATATCTGTGGTAGATTGAAGGTGGGGGTGACTGGGAGGAGTAGTGGGAAGCCAAATTGTATTTGAGATATACTGTTGAAGAGAATAAGCTATTTTCCATTAAAAATAATAAAAAATTATATAAAAGACTTAAAACTACATACTTCTGTTACGTTTAACACAATAATGAAATAATATTGACTCTTGCCCTTTTAAATTATCTTTTTCCAATAAAATAAACTGTAATTTCAATGTGTATCTCTACTTTTATTTGTAAATTTTTCATGGAACTTATAACATGGAACAGCCTTAAAATATAATGACTACCTTTTAGGTGCTTTCACTATATCTAGTGACTTTAGAGAACTTCATTTTAAAAAATGCCAATGTCTGAAATTGTGGATCTCATCTTGATCTCTTATAATGATATCCAGATATTAATAGTCTCATAATTGGGTTTTAGAAATAAAATCTCTTCTCAGTAGTAATTTGCATTCTTATTATTTATTAATTTCTTATAGGACATATACATGACTACTAGTATATTGTCAAATATAAAATTCCATTTAGAGAACTCAGATAAAATTATAAAATTTGAAGTCTGACTCTTCTTCGGTACAATAGTTGATTTTTTTTGGGAAAAAGAAGAAACAACAACAAAAACTTCTTTAAATCTAAATCGCAAAAGAAATTGTATACCATGAGAAGATGAAAGGGTGGAGAATTACTAATATACATGACAGTTAGTAGAGTAAGTACTGTTTAAGGAATGTGTATTTTCACAAAATTAAAGGGCAGGTAATTAATAATATACAGGGCAATTAGAAGAGTAAGCATGTCTATGGAATGAGTATTTTCTACAAGCATAGTGATGTTTCTTTATTATATTAGCATTATAGCTTATTTCATGAGAATAGCATGAGGCTGTATCTTTGCCATAAAGAAAATTATTTACATAGTCTTTAAGTTTGTCAATATTTATTAATTCTGTACCCAATTTCCATTTAACAATACAAATATTTGTCCAGGGTGAGGACTAATGCACAATGCCTTCCATAGAATTATGTGATAAATGGCTAATTAAACTGTATGTTTTGTCTTTAATTGTTTCAAAAAAAAAAAGAAAAAAAAATGAGCGAGAAACAGTGTATTAGTTGTTGACCATGAAAATTAATGCAATGGCAATGTGATAGAATTTTCATGCAAAAAAGAAAATAGTTCCAATTAAGCAAGCCAAACACTCAGGGAACTGAATAAAATTCATCTGGTGGACCAGTAAAAAATATATCAAGTGTTACATAATTTTACAAAAGTCTCTGTACATGTATTGATTTGAGCTGCAATCGTTACAAAAATGATATTTTATTAAATTGGGAAGTCCAAGTATTCAGTGTTTATTGGTTTTATTCCTCCAATGGTCTAATTATTTTTAATATTTTCCATTAAGACACAGTCTGTCTTTGTAGACCTTAGCTATGTTGAGGAGAGCATACTAGTCAAAGTTAGTCTGAGGAGCAATGAAGTTGGGAGCAGGCTTAGGACCACCCTTTGGTGTGAGCTGAGTTAGAAGTAAGAACTAGTGGCCAGCTGCTTTACTTTTCTAATCTTCAGCTTGAAGCAGGAACCTAATATCTACACCTGGGTCTTTTATTTTTCGTGTTACATTTGGGTGTTTAGTATTTTATATATATTATTTTAAAGTCTGAAAAGACACAACCATTGAATTTATTTCAGAAAATCTAAGCATTAACAAATGGTTCTGATGAGAAAATGTAGCTTTCAAAATTAAAGTAATTAAAAGTGTCATTGTTTATTTTCCATATAAAGAAATCCACATTAGAGTATACATATAATAAGGAATAGATTAACATGTTCATTCATAAATTATATTCTCAAATAATTTAATCTATTATTGTCAAAATATTTAATAAATTAACCATCACTCAGAAGTTATTTAAAATACATATGTGGTAATATTTTATTACTACTTTGTATTCATAAGCAAATGTTATAAACCTGGACATTATACATACACACACACACACACACACACACACACACAAACACACACACACAAACACACAAACACACACACACACACGTATGTATAGACTGCTTCAAAGCAAGTACACATTTACATGTATCTGTGTTATCATTTAAGAAATGTGCTGTATAAATATTCATCATGTTTCTTTGTTTTGACTCTCCATTCTTTTGATGCTAAAAATGTTAATATTATCTGGCCCTCTAGGCCAATATTTTTCCCATTTTCTATCACTGTTGTGTTACCTCTGGTATATCCTTACACATAATTTAAATTCTAAGACCATATGAACTATACTCAAGTTTATATGATTATATGACCCTTGACCTGGTTATTATTTCATATGTGGAAAAAAGTTTAAATGCAAATCTTATAATTTTCTTAAGCAGTTCAAAGCAAACTCCAATGAAATGTTGCTCCTGGATATTTTTTCTTCTAAACTTAATCTAGAATAAAGAATTTGAGACTACCTGAGCATTACTTACTCTAGAAATATATGACCCGGATCTCTTCAAAACCATTGTATAGATTTGGGGCATAGTCTAAAATTGCTTTTATTTAGATAAGAGTTAACTAAGTGACTATGTAAAATATAAAGCCAGTTACTCTAGAAAATGTCTTTATATACTCTTGGTCAATATATTTAAAATAAATTTTTAAATATTTAAAATGACTTATTATGTTTTACTTACCTTGTTTTATTTAGCAAGTGGAAGGAATCCAAAGCCCATTTACCTGACATATAGATTAATTAAGTCTGGTTATTTAGATCAATATTGTCTTAACATTCATTCTGAACTGTTCTTAGCTTTCATAGAATACTTATGAAAATAAGCCAAGTCTGTTACATTTATATCAATATACTTATTGACATATTTTGACTAATTAGTCCATATCTTGTTAGAATTGGGTATTACATTCATTCCTTCCCAGAAAAAGTTAAAGTTGATTATTGTAAAACTTGTCTGCATGAAATATTCTAGAAGTTTATATTTTCTAATTAATTATGGCATGAATATTATGTAATCTGGTTACTAGAAAAGTATAGCACAGGAAAGGGGCTTATTTCTAATAAAAACTTTCAAATCCAGTTACATTAAGGACAAAATCAGATGGAATAGATAAGGCAATGGAGCAATGGCATCAAGAGGGTCCTTTTCTATCTTGTCTGTCACAAAAAGGATAAAAATTTACAATGACTTATTAAAATCAAGACTGTTACTATCCTCATTGAGAGATGCAGGATAAATCAGTATTTATTCTCTGAGAGAACCAATTTTGACATGAAGTATCAATGTTTCCAGAAGAATGAAAATAATGTTTTGATATTAAACATACAAACACACACAGAGACACACACATGAAAAATATGTTATGTCTAGAGCTTATTTTTATATGAAGAAATTATATTTTGATAGAATATAAAGTTTCTTACATTCATTGTGCAATATATTAACTATAAGCATTATTTTAATTTGCTGTGTTATTATAGAAGTTGATTAATTCAGGGGTTGATTTGTCTTTGATTTATCTATTTCATCAAGCAGGTGTGCTTAAATAAAACTTTTTATTTGCCTTATCTGTATCAAATTGCAGCATCTAAAGTTACCTCACCTGCGGCTCTCAGAAGCAAGAGACTTGCTAATCACACCATTTCTCTTGGCACCTGTAGTTTGTTTCTGACATCTTTGTGACCTTAGGTCCATGGGGACCAGCCTACAGGGAACAGAAGCATTGCTTCATGTGACTTTTAGTTCATATGTAACTTTAATGCAGCTGTGGCCACTTTAGCTGATGCTGGCTTTTTGACCCTTGACTCCTAGAAGAAATGGTTCATTTGAAAATGAAATGATTCCCAGACCATTCCCTAGTGATACAACCTGGATCTAAAAATGAATTGATGATTAATTTTCAATGACCTTCATTTTCAGTGTACTCTGTGACCTTACAATGTTTAAATGACTAACACTCCCTCCTACAGCAGATGAACACTGAAATGTGCAGATACTCATTTTTATTTTTGTAGGAAATACATGGATAATTGACTTCAAATTAATATTTGCTTTTATTGAATTTCTTTCTTTTACAAAACTAAATAGATCTCTTAATTTCTGTGTGACAGATGTCAGTTTTGAACTGTTTTTTTTTTTTTGCTTTTAATTAAGTAATGACTAGTTTCTCAGAATGAAGAAAGGGTGAGGTAATGCAAAAAAAAAAAAAAAAAAACCAAAACAGGCATTTATCTTTTATAATCAGCTGAAGTATCTTAACTATTTTACTATTTGGTATATGGTGATGACTGCAATAGCCCATTAAATAACACTTCTAGGGTGGTATTGTAGAATAAAGATAAATAAACTTATTAAAAGCTTACTAGTCAATTGCATATGATTTATGTTCAATATTGTTACAAATTAGTCAGGATTTTCACTAATATGATGTAGTGATAAAGCTTTATCCTGATAAAAGCACACTCTTTATATAGTGTAAACAATTTAAACTCCACCAATTCATAGAGATATAGGCTTTTTTTTAACAGCAATTCTCATTTACTATTGTTTTGTTCATGCATTAAGACAAATGGACCCTGTGGCCACATCCCCCATGGAGGTATACTCCCTTAACATAGAGACAGGAGAGAATCCTAGTCCCTATTTCAAATGACTAGACATATTTAGATGACCCCTCTTGGATAGCATTACCCTATATGTGGAGTGGGGTGGGGGTGGGAAAGAAGGGTGGTTGGGGTGCATGTGAGGTGGGGAGAGAGGGAAAAATGGAAAGAAGAAGAAAGGCAATGAGGGAGAGCAAACTGGGATTGATATGTAAAAATAAATAAATAAATAAATAAATAAATAAATAAATAAATCATAACGAAAAGAAGACTTCCTCATGAATATATCTAATATTCTGTGTTGAATACCAGGCTATTTAACCACTTTCCTGCTCTTGCTGGCCTCAGGTCTGTGAGGAGGAAACCATTCTTTTCTTGTTCTATCTCTCACAGGAATTCTATGATGACAGAAGACAGTTTCAGATAGAACTAATTCTCCAATTGACTCTGGGAGTGACATGGGGAGTCCTGGGGAAATTAAGCCCTCTACTTCAAGGTCTGTTAACAGTACTGTACTCCTGCTCTGGGAATACCTAAAGAGGAATTTTCAACAGTTTCCTGTTTATGAGAACCCAAATCAGGGTGAAATGAGATTTATAATAACTGATTGGATTTGAATAAAAACAAAAGAGAAATAGGAAGGAAAATATAGGCTTCTACCAAAAAGGAAGGAAGGAGTAGCTTTCTGTTCACTAGCATGCCTTGACAAAGCAGATTTTACCCAGTTGTGTCATACTACCCTAAGAAGGTTACATTTCTAAAACTGAATTGTATATGTTTGACATGGTCTTATTGTTTACTTTCAAATACATGTAAATTTATGTCTTATCAAATTCTTTTGAGACAGTACCTTACTATGCAGCTCAAGCTGTCCAAGAACTGAGTTTGTAGATGATAGAGTTCTTCTTGCTTCTGTTTCCCAGGTCCAAAGATGAAAGCCATGCACCAGACAAGTTAAAGAATTTTGTTTCACTAAAATGTAATTAAGGGAAGTTGTCAAATTATGTTCCCAATAGAGGGCTAGTTTTGTGTGTAATTGTTTATACAGAGTAGATGTAATGTCGCTATACACATGAATAAAACTAGAAAACAAAAGAGTAACAAATAATTCAGAATATGAAACTTATATGGGAATAAATAATTTGTTATTTTTAAAAATATGACAATGTGATATGGTTTCTACATTGTTAAAATGTAGCTAAACATATCTAACATGCATTCACAATATGAATGTAATGAGTCACATATTTTAAAATTTACTTTAATTAGTATTGAAATGTTATGTATTTTCTTATTTCTTACTTAAAGTTCCATAGAGTCTTAATTCTAGAGTATAGAGTGTAATATGTTTGAGGTAAGATTGCAACTTGACTAAACCAGGTTTTTTTTTTTTTTTTGTCACTGGTGTTGGATCAGTACTTCTAGAGTGTGACCCAGATCATTTTATTTTAGACATATTTAAGCACAGCAGAATTTTTGAGAAAGGGGATTAAGGCAACAATTTAGCACCAGGAGTACAACACTTAAGACCTGTTCGCATTGACTTAGAAATTATTCTCATGGTTAAGATCTAGAGAAAATGACTGGTAAACATAATGCCTCCGGGGGTGGGTGTCAAGTTGCCCTGTGTCTCTAATATAACATGAAAGTCACTTAAGTTGTTGTAAAGCACAAATGGCATATCTTCATGACAGTTTTATGGTTGAAAGGCAATGTTCAATATTAAGGGGAAAAGGGTCTGGGATAATTAAAAACAATAATTCTGGAAGATATGGTCAGAGCCTGTTTCATCAGAGAGCAAAGGATAATCAGTTATAAAATTACAGCATCCCTGGTATTCCAGAAAGAGGACTTAAGCAGCACCTTATTCCATTGAAGAGAGAATCTTCTCCAGTGCTCACCTTTGTGGACAAGGCCTTGCCCACATATGTATGTGTGTGTGTATATATATATATATATATATATATATATATATATATATATATATATATGTGTGTGTGTGTGTGTGTGTGTGTGTGTGTGTGTATAAAATATTATATATATCTATATGTATTACTCATATATATGTATACACATACACATACTATTAGTGAAATTGTATGTTTTCTATATTCACATTTAAAATTATGTAGATTCCTAGTATAAAGAATAGAGTATAATACTCATATAAATATATATGTGCACACACAAATGATGGTTCCATTTTCAGTGTCATTTACAATATAAAACCATGAATTGTCATAGAGCAACCATTTTAAATAAATGAAATGTAGAAATAAAGTTAATCCAATCAGTATAATACCTACAACTAAACAAATAAATCAAAGGAACTAATATAAAATAAATAACAATGTTATAAATCAATAAGTATATATATGATAACAATAAGAGGTGGTAGCATGTATGGAATGTTATAAGGTAATTAGGGTTAAAGAAAAACAGAAGAGCAATGGGGTGGAATAATCCTGTTGCTCACTTTTAATATGTATTCCTCTAATTGTTTAATAAAAAGCTGCCTAGTTGATAGGTAGGCAGGATTTTCAGGGCAGAGATAACACGGGGAAGTAGGACAGATACTGAGAAATTGAGCAGTAACACCATGAGATGCAAAGCAAGTAGGATGGGAAGTATGTACATCAGGTAAAGGAGCCTCAGGAAAGCATATAGACGAACAGAAATGTGTTAATTCACGTTATGAAACCTAGCTAAAAACCAAGATTCTGTGAGGGTATTTGGGAAATAACAAAGAAACATAAAAATGACACCAAAATGTAATTACATAGTGGTTATAGAAAAATAAAAGCTAAAAGTATAAAAGGTGTACATAATAAAGTAAAATTGTGTAAAACAGAAAAAAATAGAGTGAAAGTGCAGTTTTCTTTATGGTTTCTATAATATTTAAGATAGCTGTGTTTTTAAGTGGAGGGGGTAGGTTGTCACCTAATATTGGACATAAGTTTAAGTACTTCATTCAGTTGTATTTTACCAAATTCTGGGCTAAGCTTATTGAGATGTACCCTCTACATACAAGGATCTGCTGTTAACTCCTAGAAACTCTGTGTAATGTTTCATCAGGCCTTGAACAACTCAAAGAAATTGCTGTGTGCAGTCATAGAACACAAATGTCCGATTCAAGTGACATCCTGCAAGTGTTTTCACAGAGTAAAGAAAGAATATAACTATAAACTCTTCATTTGGTTGGAAAATCTGAGGAACGTTCTCCTCCTATATTTGATTTTATTGGCTTTCATATACATTCCAGCTGTCAAATACATAGCAGAAGGATGAAGCCTACAAAAACCCAGTGACCACAGACCTCACTTTGCCAATTAGCAAACCATAGTTAGTGGAAAGAATGATCAGTCTTTCAGGCCTAGCACAGATCTTTCTATCTCTGCTTCTATCAAAACCCAAGGCTTGTGTATGAACTTATGTGTCAGTGTATGAGTCTCTCCCTCTCTATGACTCATGTCTTTGAACATTTGTCCTATAGGGAGGTGTGGTTTTGTTAGAATAGGTGTGGCTTTGTTGAAGGGAGTACGTTACTGTGGGGGTGGGCTTTGAGGTCTCATATGCTCAGCTTTTCTCAGTTTGACAGAATATTTCTTCTACTTGCAGATCAAGTTTTAGAACTCTCAGCTCCTTCTCCAGAACCATGTCTGGTTTCATGCTTCCTGCCAAGATGATAATGGACTAAACCCTAGAGCAGTAAGTCATCACCAATTAAATGGTTTCCTTTATTAAAATTTCTATGGTCATGGTGTCTCTTCACAGCATTGGAAATAGTGACATCATCAAGGGAATAGTTACCTTACATAGCATAAGTGGTTGACAATATTTGTTGAATACATGCATGGATGGTTGAATCAATTACACTACTCCATGATCTTTATTATAATAAGTCAATGCATTTAGTGTATAAGTAATCAACTTATAGTATATATATATATATATGTATATATATATATATATATATATATATATATACTTCCTAATATTGTTTTATGTTGTGAATCAGATTTCCACCAGTTAGATTAAAATAAATCTGAAAAAAATGTTTGATATGATTTATTATTGCTTTAACAACTTTATATTGTTAAACAGGATAACTTAATATTTGTGTTCCCTAGTTCAAAGACAGATTTCAATGCCACAGAAAATCCATCTCGAAAAAAATTATATATATATATATATATATATATATATGTGTGTGTGTGTGTGTGTGTGTGTGTGTGTGTGTGTGTGTTTGTGTGTGTGTGTATTTGTGTTCAAGTAAAAACTTTGTATTTGACACATGTATTTTTAATTGTACATTTGTAACCAAACATAGTAAATGTTATGCTTCAAAAAGTGCTTTATGCTAACACACACACACACACACACACGCACACACACGCACAAAGTGAACTAGCATTTAGGATCCATTTGTCCATTCTTTATCTTTTTGTAGCTATCTTCAGTATGTGTACCCTATATTATATCAAATGTTGTTAAGTGAGTTGTTTGTATAATAAATGTGAACATAAAATAATCTAAATATTTTTAGTCTTTTAATTTTGCGAGAATGAGTTTTTGTTGTTATCCAGGCTTGCATCAAATTCCTGAGTTTAGGGACTCTCCTGCATGGGCCTTTGTTTGGCTTTTAGCCACCTTGGTATTATGTACTTAATTATTCCATGTATAAACAAGGTAATTATTGGAACAAATAATAGACTACTTATACATAGACATTTCTATTTTTCCTACATATATATATATATATATGAATATGATTAATACAATAAATAAATCAAGATTACAAACATACAAAAATATCTAATAAAATGTTGGAATATTTTGGTCAGTATAAATGCCAGAATCAAGAAATTAAAGCTATGTGTAAAAGATAAGTCAGTATTTGTCTTTAAATCATAGATTTACAAACATCATAAAGAAAATGAAACTTAAAAATAAATTACTTTGCAAGTGGTCTTCAGTGGTACTAGCTTATATACAGAACATAGTGGTTGACTCATGCCAAGACTTCTTGAGGTATTTTCAATAAGTGCCTTCTCCAATCCTACATGAGACTTTGCACTGATTCAACTTTTTGAGCATCACCCATAATTCTGTAAGTAACTTCTTGCTATCTGTAAGAAAGCTTCACAACTAATTGATCTTACTATGTAGGGTTGGTAAAACTATATATATATGCATATATATATATATACCAAAATTTACCTATATATAAAACAATATATATATATATATATATATATATATATTCCATCCCATAAGTAACACTACATTCTCCATTCTCTAAAGTCTAAAGCTGAATAAATTGAATGCATCGAATCCATGGGCTCCTTATCAACCTTTCTTAGGAACTGAAAGTGAAAATTTCATAGTGTTGATACACCTGTTGTAATATTAATCTTCATTCTACTAGGTTCACTATTTTTCTACATCCATCCATTTGCCTTCAAGTGTAAAGGGTGCTGGATTCCTTTGAGCTGGAATGAGAGGGGGTTATGAATTTTATGGTATGATTGCTAGGAACTGAACTTGTTCTGAAAGAGTATTAACTTCTTAGAAAAATTTCCAACTACAGGATGTGTAGACCTGCTTCCTCATGTTTTCTTTAGCTTGCTTCTAATGACAGCCTTATTTATCACATGGTAAGGAACAACAGTGGTATAATTAATTCAGTTTACTTGACAAGTGTTACTTTACCACCTATCACAACTATGAAGGAATGTACTGAAAATTTTGTGGGAACACATTTGCATTTTCTATTGTTTCAGTGTAGGATCTTTGTGTGTGTGTGTGTGTGTGTGTGTGTGTGTGTGTGTGTGTGTATGTGTATGTGTATGTGTGTTTTCTGGGTGTTTTTCATAATTGAATTAACAAAAACCTTTTTTTCTGGTCTTTTACAACCTAAGTGAAAGCAATGGATTAGATGGACATGAAGGAATATTCTCTGGTTTTGTTTGTGTAAATGTAATAAAACACTGCCCCATTAAAGGGAAAGACATTTTCCTTCAGAAGGAAAATTCTGAATGAGTTAGAAATATTTTAAACAACAACCAGTTTCTCAGGGGATACTTCATATTTATTATTCAAAGTATATTAATCATTAATGTAAGAGCTTAATTAAGAAAGAAAGTTAAAATAGAAGTATCAGAAAGGGATCACTATAGATAGAATTACAGGGGCCCCTGGAAGCTGGAAGCAGAAGGGCATGTCAGGACAGAGAGAAAACCCTTATTTTATTACCATTTACAGAAAAATGGGAACCCTGACCATGGAAAAAAGCCAGTGACATGGTTGGATCAATGTTGTTTGTTTTGAGTGCAGACATACTCATTTGTTGACTAATTTCTGTTCTATTCATAAGACACAAGGACCATCTTTTTTTTTTTGCAATTATTTATGTAAGTGGAACATAGGGCTGAATTTAACTCTGTGAATTACATTTTCTTTCTGTGAAATAAGTGGTTAACTCTAAAGATATTAACTTCACTTTTGAAATGAATAATATTATTTTGTTATTGTCCTATAGAATTTGTTTCCCTGGGATAAATATCAGTCTATATCATTAATTATCCATATTTTCCACATATTAAACTGTACTAGATTGCCAGACAACTTATAATTGGGAGCTGCTTTAAAAAATTACAAAATTATTTTACTATTACCTTTAATTCTGTACATTTAAAACAGAATAATATAAGATTCAATCCAATTTATATTTCAATCTCAAATTATTCTCTTTTAGAGAAGATGTAGAAAAATCTTTGAAAGCATTTTAAAGGATTTAAATGTTATTCTTGCATAGTACACAAGAGAATATTGTTTCAGTAACATTTTACTGGTTCCAAAACAGGAGAAAAACAAACTAAATTTATAAATCATTACCTTAGAGATTGTATGTTTAATTTCATTTTTAAGTGGGCATATAAAATTTAATGTTTTTTTGGTTAATGTAACTTTACTTTTAAAATTAATTTCCAATAGTTGAAATTATAGAAACTTTAAGATATGTATTCTGTATATAATGAAGAAATATAACATTTTCTGGAAAAATTACTGCAAAAGGCTTTTTAAAATGTAATTTCATTAAAAATTTAGCAACACAATCTACATACAAATGTTCACATTATACTATATACATTATATTTTAAAAAGTATATTAACTTTTTATGTATTGCACATACATATACATATTATTATATTAGTATTTACATGTATGTGTAAATATTTGATAGGTTATTTTAATACATTATATTTTGTAAATATTGATGTTTTAAATCTGGTGTGTACAAAGATTCTCTTTAATTAGGTTTATGTTAAGTGGAGATACCATAATAGAGGGAGACATTGTAGATATAAAGAGAAATCTGGCACTAGGGAAATGTCCAGAGATGACGTCAACTAACAATTTAAGGCATAGTGGATCGGCTACCTTTAATGCCCTTCCCTGGTAATGAGATTGATGACTACCTTATATGCCATCCTAGAGCATTCATCCAGAGGCTGATGGAAGCAGAAGCAGACACCAACAACTAAACATTGAGCCAAACTCCTAGAGTCCAGTTGCAGAGAGGGAGGAGTGATGAGCAAAGGGTTCAAGACCAGATTGGAAAAACTCACAAAAACAGTTTACTTGAGCAATAGAGAGGTAATGAACCTTAGACTGATATCTTGGTAACCAGCATAGGGCTGACCCAGAACCCTTGAATGTTTGTGTCCAGTCTATGGGACCTATGGTAGTAGATCAGCATTTATCCCTAGTGTACCAATGGACTTTGGGAGTCGACATAGAGGGATACTTTCTCAGCCTAGACACATAGGGAAAGGCCTAGGCCCTGCTCCTAATGATGTGATATTCTTTAAAGACTCCACATGGAAGGCCTCCCTCTCCCTGGGGAGCAGAGAGGGAATGAGATAGAGAGACAGTGGAGGATAGGGTTTGAGGGGAGGGAGATGAAACAGGGATTGACAAGTAAAACTAGATTGATTCTAATTCAAATAAAAAAATGTATATATAAAAAAGAGAAGACATTCAATGCTAATCTTTCTGGGCACATGTTTCTACAATCAGGATGAGTGAATTTAGTAGCACATGCTAACCTGCAAATTTTATTTATCCTAACAGGTGGATATCAATTGATTGTATAAATATAATGCATTTTCATCATTTGATGCACATATATATATATATATATATATATATATATATATATATATATTACCTTACCAAATCGTGGTTATTAAGAGCATAGACACAATAAATGAAGGAGAGCAGGTATCTCAGAGTCCTTTGGGTGTGTGCCCAAAGCTCTATGAATGAAGCATGATTTCTGGCTTCTTGAGTAACTGCCACACTTATTTTCCATACTGACTGTACTAGTGTGCACCTTCATCAGCACTGAAGCTTCTTCTTTCAGCATAGAAAAGAGATTTTGCTCTCATTCATTTTATTAACTTTGGCCATTCTGACTGGGACAAAATGAATTTTCAAAATACTTTTAATTTGCATTTGTATCAAGGCTGAGAAAGTTGAATATTTTTACAGAGTTGTTTACCAACTTGTGTTTGATCTTTTGATAACTGTGTTTAGATCTATACCCATTAATGGGTTATTTAGTTTCTTGATGCTTACCTTTTCAAATATCTTGTGTATTATACATACCTTGTCATATATAAAACGTGTAAAGTTTTACTTCCCATTCTGCTCTGATGATGGTGGCATCTTATATATAGGAATATTTTGCTTTATTAGTTCCCATTTTAATAACTGTTGATTCTAACACCTATACTATTTGGGTCCTATTAGATTAGTCATTCCTATGCTAATAATTTTCCATTTATTCAATACTTCCTCTTTTATGAGATATACAAGAATTGGTTTTCTTGAATTCCTTGAGCTATTGGAGTTGAGTTTGTGAAATAATAAATATGGGTCCATTTTTATTTTTTGATCAAAGCTACACATATTGACCAGTTGCTATCTCTTTTCAGTATGTATTTAAATGTGTTTTTAAAAATATGTGATGCAATTTTTATGGAAATTATATAGCAGCTATACACTGGTTTTGGTAGGATGGTCATTTTTCTATTACTAATCTTACTCATCCATGTATGGGGATCTGGCCTCATTGTAATGTCTTTTTAAATTCTTTTGTCAGTGTATTAAGATTTTATTATTTGACTAAAATCATTGTAACATATTTTAAGGCATTTTACATGACTTCTTTCTTATTCTATTTATTATCTGGATGTAGGAAGTTTACTAATCTTTGTTAGTTAGCTTTGTATCCTGCTACTTTTCTGAGAGTGTTTTTCAGCTTCAGAAGTTTATGGATAAAGTTATTAGTGTCTTCTATGTACAAATCACATGCAATAAGGATACTTCGACTTCTTTCTTTCTTTAGCATCATAAACTTCCTTATGACAACATTATCAAATCAGTTGATTTGAATCTAAATATGTCATAGTAAATGTTAGTGAATGTGCAGTGTATTGAGGTAATTTACAGACAAATACAAATCCAGGGATATTTTTTACTAATTTTTCTTGTATCAGTCACAGAAATATATTGGACAAGAAATCTAAGGAATTTCTAATGAACATATGCTTCAATACAATATAATATATATTGATCATTTTGGTTATGTTGGTTTTGCTACTTTTATGATGCAGATGTTATATTTTAATAGGTTTATATTTGTTTCTTAAGAGTTTATTATTTTATAAGGATTTCTGAGTAATTTCAAAAATGAAGTATTTGATGAGATCTTAAAAGTATAAAACCAAAAAACAAGCAGATAGAACAATGGGTTTATATAAACTCACAAATTTCTGTATAACAAAGGTATCTATGAGAGAAAAACAAACTTCATAAGAATTTAAATCACATAGTTTAAATGTAAAATAGTGCTGATATCCCTTTAAAGATGAGAACATGAGGAACAGTAAGTACCGTTTACATCCCACTTCTGCATACATAGCCAAAGTAAATCAAGTATGAACATTTGAAAAGAGGTCCTCACAGCTATGTCTATTGCAGTGCCCATCACAATATCCAAGAACTGTTTTAAACCAATGTCTACCAACACATCAATAGATTTTAAAATATGTGGAAAATATGGAATACTGGAATATAATTACACTGTAAAAAAAGGTATTTAACAACATGGCATATTTTGAGAATACAATGTTGTGTGTGATAGAACAGGAAAAGAAAAACAAGCACCGTGTGGCTTAGTTCTTTCTTCATAGGAGTAAAGGGCAGAACTTTAGGTACAGGAATCTGGGGAGATAAGTTGGAAGAGGGTAGGCTTTAATAGACGGTGGCTACATTAAAATTCAGAAGAAGAAAGTCTAGTAATCTACTGCAAGTTGAGGTGATTGCAGAAAAGGATTCTTTATTTTATACATATATACGTGTAGGTAATTCTTGAAGAAAAGTTTTTAATATTTTAATTAAAATATACTGGATGTATTCAGAAGACAGTTGAGCCTCCTTTGATGTGAAAAAAAATAGTTACAAATAAATAACTATATAAAATACAATTACTCATAGGTTTTGTATTGTCAGGACATTATTTGAAATAAACATTTACTTTGGTTAATTAAATTCCAAATTTTGTGGAGAGATCAAACACTTAAATGTAGTGTATGAGATACATGGACATTATAATTTAACAAATAATTAAGTGTTATATTGGAAACAGGCATGGAGAACTAGTTCACCTATTTGAAGAACATTAAATTGCCCAAGGAGTTTTTGCTAAGTATGAAAACCACTTTATTAATACTGGAGAAGCATGTCTAATAGTTATAAATACAAATAGTTATAAATATGATCTTTCAAAACCATCTTAAAACTTTCTTCTTTGAAGCATTAAAAAGAAACATCAATTATTTAGTTAATCTATCCATAAATATCTTAACTCTGTTTAAACCTATTCTGGGGTCAATGCAACTTGCCTCACAAAACTTATTTTAATCTAATAGAATGACTTAAATATCATAAAGAAGAACCAGTCACCTTTTAATTGCAGATTGCTTTTTCCAAGTCATTTTAATGAAGTGATGGCCTTTAGTATTATTAAGGTTCAAAACAAGTCATAAAATAGCATTTACCTAAGTTTGCATTTAACAACCTCCCAGATTGAGGGGAAAAAATTATACTTAACAGTTAAAAAATCTATCACCTTATACAACCATTTTTATTTACTTAGTGTAGGAGATATTAATAGAAATGTAGGCACATTAGAACAGAATAATAATCCCATCACATTAATAGTGCAGATGACACATGGAGGTTAATTACATCCAAAGTGAAAAAGTTTTGTTCAAAGTGTTCTATCTCTAGATGCCCACTCCACCTCCGTAGGAAAATGTGCTTAGGGTCTGTCCCTTGTCTTTTAAAAATCATCTCATATGTGGGCCTTTAATCTTTAATAAAGATGACTAAATCACTCATTTTAAACTCATTACCATCTAGAATAAATTAATTTGACATTTAAAGGAGTGCTTTCTTAGAACATTTAAAACTGTTAAGTACCTTAGATAGGTTGTACATTAAAATACAAAAATTGTCAAATGTGATTATATATATTTTCATAGTACATCCGTGTGTGTGTGTGTGTGTGTGTGTGTGTGTGTGTGAGAGAGAGAGAGAGAGAGAGAGAGAGAGAGAGAGAGAGAGAGAGAGAGAGAGAGAGAGAGTGTCCATTTAATTCCCATATATGAGAGACCTAGGTTACAATGTGATACCTTTGACATGAGGTGGGTATTTTAAAATATGGGTTTTAGTGGTATCTTTTGACTTAGGGACATGACGTTGGAAAGAAGAGTTGGAACACTTTCTTTTCCTCTTTTTCTCTCTTTGGCATCCCAGCTTTACTTTCAGCCGTAATGTATTGTACAACAACAGTCCAAACAATCTTTTGCCAAGTGATTGTATCAAGTACATTAATGGAAATAGAAATTATCAAATGTATGTGGCATATACCATTCATAATAGCATAACATTTTATAAGTATCTCATTTAATTTTGGACAAAGTAGACCATAATGAAAATAAGCAGATACAGTTCTGTTGGATAGCTTTGCAGGTAGTATAGTGAGTCCCAGAAGTTTGTAGTAAGATTAGATTACTTGTGAAAACAGGGACATTATATTTTCAAATCTTATTACAAGAAGCAGTTAATATTTTCTTAAAATGTTATCTACTTTTAGTTTTAGCAAATTCTCATTGTTTACTTGTAGGTTTCACAAAAAACATTGTCATTTTATGCTTCTTTTAATTTTACTTTAATATATTTAAAATATTCTGAGTAAAGTGTCCCCTACAATTTCTTTCAGACACTTAGCATCTCCACATACCAAATTCCACACTCTTGTTTTCTTTCTCTCATTAGAAATGTCAGGAATCTAAAAATAAGATAAAAACAACAAACCAGACTATGACAAAACCAACAGGAAGGTAGAGGGCCCCACGGGATGAATTCTTGCTCTTCTAGCAAAATGGTCTCCCTGACTTTCTAAATTACTTAACAAAGAAAAAAAACTTTACTTTTTCTTCTATCTCTTGTTTACATTATTATATTTTACATTATTTTTCTTTCATATAATACATCCCTACTGCATCCTCTCCTCCCTCCACTCTTCCCAGTCCTCCCCAATATCCCCTCCTCCACAGAATCTCTCCTCCTCAATTTCCCTTCAGTAAAGATCATTTACCCAGGGATTTCAACTGAGTTACAATGAGACTTGGCACACACACTCATATCAAGACTGTGAGGCATCCCCATAAGGCAAAAAGCATTCAAAGGGCAGACGAAGAGACAGAAATACCCCACCTCCCAGTCTTAGAAGTTCCACAAATTCCCCAAGCTAAACAACCACAATATATGCAGAGGGCCTACTACAGACCTGTTTAGGCTCAGTGGTTAAGACTTCAGTCTCTGTGAGCCCTTATGAGCCCACATTCTTTGATTCAGTGGGATCTGATCTCTTGGTGTTCTTTACCCCTCTGACTCCTGCAATCTTACCTAACCCTTCTCCACGAGGTTCCCCGAACTCTACCTAATTTTTGGCTGTGGGTTTCTACATCTGTGTGGGAGAAGCAGCTCTGTCTTCTATCTCTTTTCTAAACATGTCTTCCCCATTACTCTGGTTTTCTCTAATACTTTTCCCTCTTTCTCTAAACCTCTTCATGCCATAATGTGATTGACTTCTATAACTATAATAAAATATCATAGCATTTCCTATTCTTACTTTTGTTGTTTCTCTTCCTTTTTATTTTGCTCTGAAATCTTCTGAGATAGATAGATTTCTCTTTGAATAAACTCTGCCTTTCCTTGGCATTCATACTTTTTCTCTCTTATTTTATGTTTTTTTACAAAAAGTAAATTAGGCAGTTGAGGAAAAAAATTCTTTCTGGATTCCATTATTTCTATTATTTAGTAATATATTTAGTGTCATCTATTTTCCTAAAAATAGAACAATTTCCTTATGAAATTATTAGAGATAAACAGTGAAAAACTCCCAGGCACAGACATAGACAAGGAAATTTTACTGAGTTCTGAACAATTTCATTTCTATAAGGAAATATATCTTACAACTGATAAGTTACCATTCTTACAATTTCTTTATATAGTGTTCTAGTTTAATAATTCATTGTCATAAATGGAGTTGAATTTTTTTAACTTAGGAATACTGTAAATTGTAAACAACAATCTGGATTATAGTATTACTATGATAAGTCAATTCTATTTTTGGAAAGTAATTCTTTTTTACTGTATCAGTAATGAAAACTTAGGTAATTATTAGAATGAATTATTTTATTAACAAAATATATAGCACACTCAATGAATAATCTAAAAATGTCAGTCCATACTCCTTCTACCAAAGTTTGCCTCTAGTCTATTTCAGTGAGTCTTAATTTAGAATGCTAAGTAGATATTTCCTGGTTTTTTAGAAACCTTGTATTTTCTGAATCCTTTGAGAGGTAAATCTTTATAAATACCATACTATGAATTACTCTCCTCCACCACAGCCTCCCTGCCATGACCTAGACATATGATTGAAACTGTGTCCTCCCTCCCTTAAATTTCCTCAAATAATTTTCCACTGTGATACAAAAAGTAACTAATATTGGTGAAATTGTGATAGATATTTCCAAGGCAGTTTAGAGTCAAAGACCTGAGAAATGAATAGATATGATTCTAGACCTTGGCTCTAGCACGGAAATGTCTAGGCACAGTCCTTGTCAGAAGCCAGAAAGACTATATGTGTTTTAAGGCTTTGATTTCTTGTTATCCACCCCACCTCCGTTTACTCAAAATAAATGGGCTCCACTCCCTGGAAGATGTATATGAGGGCATAACCAGAACTGAATTGCTTGAAAACCTTGTGAGTTCTGCAAATGGAATCTACCAGTTTGTGGCAATTACTATAATGAGAAAGCTTTATTAACCCTTTGTGGGACCCTCAATGGCAATGCAGCTATTGGGAACTGCTCTTACTATGCAGATATAATTGATATCTATCTCAAAAGCTCTAAACTACGAACCCATCACAAATCACTTTTAAACACTCACTCTCCCAGTATCAGTGAGAATCATTATTAAAGTTTGCCAGACAAAGGCCTTGGAAGTCATTAGTTGGGAAGGTAAACAGGGCCATTGGTTTTCTATGTACCCACTTTCCACATTACTGCTCAGCTAAGGTGGGAAAGCATGCCTTGTTCTCAAGGAATTTCATGTTCTCCTAATTTCAATACATTCTTGTATTATGCTACATAGTATTTTCTCTTCAACTGCTTTAAGTTTGAATCAGTTCTTTAAGGTGAGTAAGATATTTGGACCATCCTCAGAGGAACATGATTTATGTGTCACTTGGAATGAATAATTGGAATGACAAAAGATAATAAGAAATTGGGCAAATTTTTGACATATCAAAAGAAAAATGTTAAACACAGTAACTGAAAGACATATTAAACTAATAGTCATATAGGATTCAGAAGCAACACTGTGCTCATTTCATTATATTTATCTTATTCTGAACCCATTAGCTAAAGCCAAAAATAAAAGACTTTAGTTCCTCCACAACAACAACAACAACAACACACACACACACAATCTGTAGAATAAGTGAATTAGCCATTTTAATTAATGTGTTTGCTGATTTGAATTTAGTTGTTTCACATAAGTCAATATGCTTGCAAATATTATGTATACTTCATAAAAATTTTCTCTACTTTCAAGGAAAGGAAGCATAACATAATTTTTATAAAGCATGTGATCTAGAGAAAAGAGCACCTAAACACAGAATCCCAGATCACATATTAACCATGTGATATTTATCTCCATTACTTAATTCCTCTGAACTTTTATTTTCTTGGCTTTAAAGCAAAGATAATCATGATACGTCACAGGGCTATTATAAAGATAAATGAGGCTAATATTTGTGTACCATTTAACAGTCCTGAATACATTATGACACTGTATCAAAGTTTATTGAATAAAACAAAGAAGTAAAGCAATAATGAAAGGTAATATATTAACTTGATAGAGGTGATTGTTAAAACTGAACCATTTGATGGTTCTCTGGCATAAGAATCACTTAAAATGTATACATACAAAAATAGCAAATACACACATTCATATAAACACACAAACTTTGGCATGAAGATCTGATGTCTGACTGGGCAACTGTTTAAAGAGTATGATTACATAATTACATAATAAAAATTTATATCTTTTAATTTCAAGGGGTTAAAATCATATTAGATGAGGGCCGAGAACACAATTACAAACTTGGTCTATCTACATATGTTTATGGGTAATCCATTGATAATATAATTTAGCTCTTTACCATGAGCATTCTTAAGAAGTCAATATAGGTCTTGTGTATGACATGAAAGTACTGGATTTATTTTTATCTTATATATCAGCTTAATTCCTAATTGTTTCAACATTTTTGACATTTGATATTTGTATAAGGTATAATTCTTTAATAACTTGAAGGTTAAGTTAATCATAGATTCTTTAAGCTATTTTGTCTATGAATGTTTTCTGTTATAATTAATAATTACTTAAACATTTTAATCAGAAACTATGTGTTATTAGCATTACATTTAGCAAATTTTTGCTCCAATTATCAATTGTTACTTGAAAATGATTAGACAAAAAGTTATAATTTTTCTACATATATCTGTAAACAAATGTATCCATTTAAGAAGTGGAAAATTTAGTTCTATAAAATTTACATTTCTTTATTAAATAATTATCAATTGAAACACAGAAGAAAATAGTACTTTTATTTAATAAACAGGCTGCATCAAAGTATAATCCTTATTATAAATAAAATATTCACAAGATTAGCATATATTGATTAAAATGATTCTTTGAGGAGATACAAAATAATATGTTCATAGTTTGTCATTTTATGTTAGTTTTACAAACACTCTTATGAAAATTTATTATGTTTGGAAATAATTATTATGACTGACCATCAATATGTCATTTAGCTATAAAATACCTTTTTCCCTTGCTGATAATGTGTCCTACAAGCATAGATGGCATTCTGAAGGATTTTTCATAATTCTCAGCAGTAAAGTTAAAGTTGCCATGAATGAAATGTGTGGGGATCTTTGGAGAATGATGCATACAATCACATTTGCATACAATAAATTTGAGACAGTAGAGAAATGAATAAACCATTTTTAAAGTATCATGTTTATTTCCCTTTTTTCTTAGAAAGGTAAATAAAAAACCCAGAAAATGTGTAGTAGGTTTTATCACAGTATTACTTTTGCTAAATATATTTATTCATTTAATAACATCTTTCTCAAGTTGTGTGCATTTTCTTATTTGTTTTTTAGTCATGCAATTAAGAACAATATTGATCAGTAGTTTTAATAAAATTCTGTTAGGGTAAGGCACAGTTTTTTTTTTCTTTTATAAAGTTGGCATATATTTTTTTCATGGAAGTATGGTTTATCTGATCTGTTATTAATTTTGTTTGCCTTGTTTAAATTGCATTCATATTTGCAAGCTATCAGTTTTCTTAGTACAAATTCTGGCATTTCTAGTGATCTTATATACTTAATATGAAGGATGGGGACTAGTACACCTTTCTTATCTTCATCAAATCCAGTTTGCAACACATAACATTCAAGCCATGTAGAAATGATGAGGTTACTTGCTCTGTATGCTTCAGCAGAGCTCATGCTGAATCTTTCCACTCCTAACAGCAAACTAATAGTTACAGGGTTACAAGATTGTAAGATCTTCCTGTCTTCTGGACAATGGAAGATAAACAACTCCATTGAGCCATTTTTACATTCATCTGAAAATATAGAGGTATTGCCCTCTGACCAGTATTGTTAGAGAAACTTAGAACAGAATACTCAAAGGAAACAACAGTTCTTCAACCATAACATGAAACAATTGTAACCATAATCAGTAAGACAACAGTTTTCCTCAAATTAAATAAAACCATTAAGATTTCTTTTTTCTGTTTGCTTGCTTTTGTTTTTGCTTTCTTACATTGAACTAGCTGAAGGTTTTAAAAGTCAAAGATCTATCACAAAAGAGGGTTAAAGGGGAAGTTGTGAACCTGATAGGAGAAAAGCATCCTTCAATAAAGCAAAATGAGAAAAATTGGAAGGTTAAATACAAAACACAGTACAGAGAAAAGGAAGCATTTATATTTCTGAATTTATGCCTTAATATATATTAACTTGTTTTTAAAAAATATTTTATAAAATCCCAGTTTGATTACAAAATAAGTGAATGTAATTTTGGCATTTCACACAGTGCATTCCATGTATTTTCTTCATATTCATCTTTCCCTCTACTATTTTTACAGAAAAAACCACATTTTTTTATGGGGGAGACTTGTTAAAATCATATTCAATTAAAGCCCAAATTGTCTTTCTGATTTCAAGGCATCCTGTAACATCAACCACAACTTTTATGGCTTCTCAGCTGATAGAACAAGGTTTGGGGCAGAAGTTGGGACAAAACTGAAGTCAGAGGAGTCTTCAAGGATTAAGTATGTTTAGATGACAAGGACATTCCTCTTTGATGTGCACTTTCTTTGGTGAGACTGCACCTGTATATCATTTCTTTCACAGGACTCCATCAATCTTTGGAAATGCTAGTTACAAAGGACTTCCTTCCTGCTGCTGTGGAGAACCAGAAATGATCCACAAGAAACCTCTGCATCTTTCACCTAGGAGACAATGCTGAGGATAATGGCACAACAGCAGCTCCTCTAACTGAAGCTTTTTCTATAGGGCTGTGGTATTAAACCGTAAACTTTCAAACCTCCTACTTGCTTCTCCCATTGATTTCTTATATTTCTATAGAGTGAATTCTAAATATTTAATGTAGACACACACCTTTGTTTTCAGGGTTATTTCTTACTTAAAACATAAAATATTCTCTTTGGGTTATCAAGAAAGGATAGCACCTCACTCCTGGAAAGTGGAGTTAAAAAAGGATTGGCATGTTGTCTCAAAACAACACCGGATGATAAGGAAACTGTGAGGTATCTGCAATAAGCACTAAAAATTCTGTGTTTTGAATAAGAGAAGCTGTGGATCCATCACAAATGTTCCTCAGAGCCATACAGAGAGTTTGTCTTTAGGTCAGTAAGTAAAATTGAATTTTAAAATTGAACCTACAGTGTTCAAAGATGACCAGGAGTTTACAAAGATTCTGAATACAGGATTTAAAGAGAATGACTGGGTTTCCTAAGGCAGCCTCAACTGATTAGGAGGTTTATTGCAGCTTAATTGAATCTGACCTAATTCTAGCAGCCATCAGACTGAAAGAAAAGTTTCTGTCCAGGTTATCTTCTTTCCATTTTCTTGCTGTCACACATGACACCTTAGAAGTAGGGATGATGCTGTCACTGACTAGGAACATCTCTTTCTAGTATGCAGGAGGACTTACATTAATTCCAATGTACAGAATGAGGTCTTAAGTGGAATTCCTGTGTGTCTTTTTTTTTTTCTTTCACATGCTCTCAGCCATGATTTGTATGCATGCTAAATATATAATGTACAACAGAGTGGCTATAGTTAGTAATTATTACATTTGCTAAAGAACTACATCTAAAGTTTTAAAGTTTTAACAAACATAAAATACAAAACATCAATAGCACCTTAGTCAAGTAAAGGATACAATTTATTTGATTCTCTCTCTCTCTCTCTCTCTCTCTCTCTCTCTCTCTCTCTCTCTCTCTCTCTGTGTGTGTGTGTGTGTGTGTGTGTGTGAGTGTGTGGTAAGATTCCCAGTGATCTCTCTCTGTCCAGAGATTTTTGTGTTTGTCATGTTGTATTATATATGAGAAGGAAGAGGATGTAATTTTGTTTTGTAAAAAATATATGTTTTTCTGTTGTCCTCTTGCTATGAGATCTATCACAACTTTGCATTTTTTTATTTTTTATTAATAATATAATTTAAAAAATTTTACATGTTGATCCCAGTTTCCTCTCTCTCCTTCACTGCTTCCTTCCCTCCCTCCTTCCCTCCCTCTTACCCTCTTTCCCCTGTGCCATAACCTGGTCACCCTCCCCTCCTATCCCCACACCCCCATTCCACTTGTAGGACTATGCTATCCAGGTTGGTTCATGTAAATCTGTCAAGTCATTTGAAGTAGGGGCTAGGAATTCTCTCCTGTCTCTAGGTTAAGGGGATATCCCTCCTTGGGGGATGTGTCCGCAAGGGCCCTTTGTGCACCAGGAATACATCCTGGTTCTACTGTCTGAGGGCCCCCAGACTGCTCAGTCCTTCTAGCTGATACCCATATTCAGGGAATCTGAGTCAGTCCCATACTGGATTCCCAGCTATCAGTCTTGGGGGGGCATTAGCTCCACCTTGTTCAGGTCAGCTGTCTTTGTGTTTTTCTGCAACCTGCTCTTGTCCCCTCTCTCTGCATATGGATTCTAGTTCGACTCAGTGTTTTGTTATGGGTGTTTGCTTCTGTTTCCAAAAGTTCCTAGATGAGGGCTCCATGATGGTGGTTAATTTATTTGATGATCTCACTATCAGGGAAGGTCATTTATGGTAGCCTTTCCATGGTTGCTTGAATTGTTAGTTGGAGTCAGTCTTGTAGGTCTCTCTCTAGGCCTTTCTTTAAATTCAGTTTTCTCTTCAAACCAATAATGGCTCCCTCTTTTATGTTCTCTCTCTCTCTCTCTCTCTCTCTCTCTCTCTCTCTCTCTCTCTCTCTCTCTCTCTCTCCCTCCCTCCCTCCCTCTCCCTTTTGTGTCTTCTATTCCTACCCTGACTCAATCTACCTAGTCACACATGCTTTTCTCTTTTTTCTAGTTCTTTCCCCATTCACTGCCCCCCAATTTCCCATGTGCTCTGGTGGCAACTTGCCCCTTCCCCTTTTTGTGAGGGACCATATATGAATCTCTTAGAAATACACCTTGTATCCCAGTTCCTCTGGTGGTGTGAATTATAAGCTGGTGATCCTTTGCTCTAGGTCTAAAATCCATATATAAGCGAGTACACAATTTTGCATTTATCCCCCTCAAATACTGTATTGAGTAGAGTACAGATTCCCTCTTAATTTCTACCTTATACTTCCTCTGCATTATTAAATGTTAAAATTAGACTTTAGTCACTCTTATTTCTCCATGTTTATATTACCTTTGTGTATAACAATTTTCAGATAAAAATTAATTTCTTTATTTTATCCCCAATAATCTGAGACTTTCAATTGTAAATAATTTCACAAATTCCTAATGTTTTCTGTCAAATTACAGTGAGACTATCTGATGTGTGACTTTATAATTCTGCTAAAGACTGCTTTTCCAGTATAGTTTATTTAAAAAAGCATGTGTTTTACTAAAAACATTTGATATGTAAGAAAAGTAATAATAATTCCATTTCATGTACAAATATTAGATTCTCAGGGCATATCCTAATTTTATGGGAAAAATCAGGATTGGGACCATCATCTGATTATCCACTAAGTTCATACATTTGATTCAATGAAGCATAATTTAGGTCCACAGAGGTCATTACATGAATAATTTTCAAGGACATGTAAATTTATAATTGAGAAGATTTATTATATTTTTACAGTTTCTATGATTAAAAACATACTCTAATAATTTAACTTTAGTAAACTTTTGAATGTAGATAGCAAGAATACACAACAGCATAAACTTTTATTGGTGCTTTTCTAAGCAGGGACATCATTACTTGTACAGCATTTACATGTACTGCTGTGTATTGTGGAATATAATTTTAACTTTTCAAAGATGTGTTAATTTGTTTTTGTTGAAAAATAAACTATAACTTTGTAAAGGTGTGTTACTTTTGTTTGTGCTGCATTTATTTAATTATGAAAAGTTATGTTGCATTTGTTTCATGCTGCCTGCCTAAGTAACCTGTTTGGTTAAATGAAGAGTTGAACAACCATTAGCTGCCCAGAAGAAAGATAAATAGGGATTCCAAGCAGAAAGAATAAATAAGAAGAAAAGTCTAGGCTTCAGAAGAAGAATAAGAAAAGGATGAGGCAAGAACAATGGAAACATTCAGGGCCAGAAGATAGGCAGCCATTAGTCAGTCATACACGGAGACATCAAGGACACAAGGAAAAAGTAAAAGGTCCCATGTAAAAAAGTAGATACAAACAGGTTAACTTAAGTTAAAAGAGATAGCCAGTAATGTATCTAAGTTAGGAAAAAGCATTCAAAGCTAGTAACTCTTTGAGTCATGATTTGAGAGCTGTTTGACGCCCTCCTTGAGAGAAAGAAAGGAAGGAAGAAAGAAAGAAAGAAAGAAAGAAAGAAAGAAAGAAAGAAGGAAGGAAGACAGAAAGTGGAAGTGAGAGAGGGAAAAAGGAAAAGCCTGGGACATTATGGCATTCCAACATGAAAGCCCATAATTTTATGTAGGCCTGAGATAGCTGGGGTGGGGATGAAGCAGTATGCTAAGTAGAAACAGCAAACAAGGTAAAATATTCAGTGTGGAACACTCACATCCTAGAGTTGATAGGTTGAATGTAGCTCCAGGTCACACACATTAGGATTGGGCCAATGGGCTTAGGCTTTGCTCTCACCTACTGGAAAAGTAGGTGGAGCCAGCTGAGAAAGCCCCAACAGAAGCACTCAATGATAATTTTGTAGTTTGAGATTTTGCTCTTGCAGAGCAAAATGGATGGAATATATATATATATATATATATATATATATATATATATATATTACACTAGGTCTAAACTTCTAAATAGGTGTCAGTGTGTTTAAAACTGTGTGTAGGCTTAAGAATGGAAAAAACATCATAATGTGGGGATAGATAGTTACTGAAAAAGAGTTAATATTTTCTAAATAAGAAACAATAATAAATAATAAATAAAATGGCAAATCATTTAGCTATGCAAAACACACAGGCAGTGTGGATGATAGGTAATATCCTTCTGTATATATATTGGTTGATGAATAAAACACAGTCTAATAGCCAGGAAGAAAACATAAGTGAGGCTACCAGACCAGGAGAAGGCTGGGAAAAGAAAGGCAGAAAGGGACTGCAAGGAGATGCTATGTATAGACCAGGGAGGTAGAATGGGAATTCTACCATAAGGTAAGGCTTGTAGAGATACAAGATTAGTAGTTATGAGTTAATAATTGAGAGAGAGAGAGAAAGAGCTAGCCAGTAATAAGCCCTAGGCATTGGCCAATAATTTAATAATTATATGTTTTTTTGGGATCAAAGGGCAGCAGGACGTAGAGGGTCAGAAACCAGTATCTTCCTCTGGATTCTGGATGGCATTGTGTTTGTTGTATTTGAATTTTTTTGATTGCTGATAAGCAAATAACAGATGGTGAGAGACATGAGTTTGAAAGAGAGACTAATGAAATAAACAATAACACAATCTATTTTGTCAATTTTGATACTTAGTTCATTTGAAATTAGCAAATACAAATACACAGTCATTATACCTCTCAATTTGTACAGATTTAAATTTGTTCTTATCCCAGAATGGTCACTATTATGTATAATTATGTTTCAGAAAGTAGCTATAAAGCTTACCAGTAATGTGGGAGTTAGCCTGACACTGAAAGCTAGACTGCTGTGCATGCATTTATAATCACCACTTTCTTCTTAGCTACTGAGTCTTGTATATCTTACTTGGCACTTTAGTACTCAGCAAACACAAACTATTCCTTGCACTCTCATTGTCATATTGTTTTTATTACTGGATTCATCCTTTTCCTGTATTATTTAGAAAGCTATAAGTATCAAGTTAAACTGTGTAACTGTTTAAATATATTAGTGCTGCAATTCTGACATGCAGAATTACAGCCTCCAGCATGTTTGCTGCACCCTTAGTCTTTAGTTTTATTCCCCTTGAAACCTTAGTTACACAAAAGTATCTGTTTTTGAGCATTATCCCCCTAAATGTATTTTTTCACATACTTCTTTTAGCTAATGTCAAAGTTTCCAGTAAATTGTGTCATTTTATAACAGAATCCCTCTCATATCATAATTGTTATTGTATTGCAATTAGTACAGCAGCAATTGTAATCACTAAAATTTCTACTATTTATTTTGTAGTAAGTACCTACACTAGCTAGGCAGGGAATTCTTTAGAGTTTTTTTTAAATATACTAGTTGCATTAATATTATAATTCCACACTAGTAATGGAATTGGAATTTAGAAGCGGAAATAATTTTTGCAAAGTTTATATGAATGCGTCAAACCTTGAATTTTGAATTAATTTTTTTATTCCTAACCACAGTATATTTCAAGTTTTCTATTAACTTCAAGAAAGCATGTAAGTTTAACTTTGCAAATGACAATGACAATCAACTCTTAGTGTATCTGGAAAGTAGTTTCAAATAAGACCTATGCCAAGATTAGTAAATCCAAACTTACTTATTTTACTGTACATAGGAAAGAATGAGACATCTTTTTGACTTGAGGGAATTCTTATTGCATCTTTAATAGCCATTTTTAAGGTTTCAAAATTTGTTACATCTTTTTATAAAGACAAATTTTTATTGGAGAATGTATGTTATCCTCACAGTGGTAACATATTAAAACTATGAAAATAATGTTAGATGGACTTGCATTGAGAAAATAATATTAGCTTTAATTTCAGCCTTAATATAGGAGGAATGAGGTTTATATTAAACTCAATAGCAAAGTATCACACATTTTGATTATCTAATAAAATGTAACATTGCAATGATAAGAATATATATGACTCAAGTAAAGAATGGAAATGAAGAATGAGTCATGCAATTGTTCAGTCTTACTTAAAGAGAAATGGTTAACAATGAATAAAGTGCAAATATTAAAATATATTATTTATCAGATTGAAAACATTATTTAAAACATGCATAGTTTAATCTGCACCGTTAACTTCCACTCGTAGAAAAATAGTTGAGATTACAACATGTAAAAAATAAATACATAAAATAAATATATATTTTTTCTTAATGAGATGGCAAAACAAATCTGTGTTTCTTGAACATGAGAAAACAAATGAAGCCTTAGCTTAGTATTTTACCTGGGAACATTGTAGCATCAAGTGGATGCTGTAAGAGCAAGAAAATTGAAATGCTGCTGAACTGATGGGTAATGGGTTCAGTTTTTATCAACAACAATTATTTGGCTATGCATGTGACAGCTATTCTTTCACAGAGAGCAATATCTGTGATACCCCTCACAGAGGATACCCCTCACAGATATTTGTGATGACCAACAGCACAAGAAATTTGCTGTTGGTCTCCCAATCTAAATTAAAGGAGATTTTGTTAAGCTTCTTTTTGTTTCTATTTAAGATGAAAGAATAGACAAACATCAGTTTTAGGAGGTCCCATTTATTAATTGCTGATCTCAGTGTCTGTGCTATTGGTGTTATGTTCAGGAAGCAGTCTCCTGAAACAATTTGTTTAAGGGTATCTCCCACTTACTCTTCTAAGACGTTCAGTATGGTTGATTTATGTTGAGGTCTTTGGTCAATTTGGACAAAAGTTTTGTATATGGCAATAGACATTGATCTATCTGCAGTCTTCTACACACTATCATCCAGTTGTGTCAGCACCATTTGTTGAAGATGCTTTCCTCTTTCCATTGTATAATTTTACCTGATTTGACAAAAATCAGATATTCCTAGGAGTGTGGGATTATATTAGGATTTTCAATTAGATTCCTTAGATTCCATTAGTCTGCCTGTCTTTTTTTTTTTTTTTTTTTTTTTTTTGCCAGTATCAACTTGTTTTCAGGACTATAGCTCTATGGTAGAGCTTTAAGTCAGCCTCCTAAATATACTATATTTATATGGTTTTTAGCTATCCTGGATCTTTTATTTTTTCATATATAATTGAGTATTATAATTTCAAGGTCAGCGAAGAATTGTGCTGGAATTTTGATGGGGATTTCATTGAATCTGTAGATTGCTTTTGGCAAGATTGCCATTTGTACTATGTTTACCTACCTATCCAAGAGCATCCATTCCATTTTCTGGTATCTTATTTATTTCTTTATTTAAAGACACAAAATTCTTGCTATATAGGTGTTTTACTTGTTTGATAAGAGTTACCCAAGATAATTTGTGTTATTTTCACTATTGTAAAGGGTTTTATTTCTGTAATTTTTTTTCTCAGCCCCTTTATCATCTAAATAGTAGGGATAATGATTTTTTCATAAATCTTGTATCCTGCTAGTTTGCTGAATGTGTTTATCAGCTGATAAGTTTCTGTAAGGCAAAAGATAGCCAACAAGATCAAACAGCAGTTCACTGACTGGGAAAAGATCTTCACCAATCCTACATCTTACAGAGGGCTAGTCTCCAAAATATAAAGCACTCAAGAAACTAGTCATCAAAACACCAAATAACCCCATTTAACAATGGTATACAGAACTGAAGAAAGAATTCTCAATAGAGGAATCCAAAGTGGCTGCAAGACAATTAAAAAGTGCTCAACATCCTTAGATATCAGGGAAATGCAAATCAAAACATCTCTGTGATACCATTATTCTTGTCAGAATGGCTAAAATTAGAAACACCAATGACAACTTATGCCGGAGAGGATGTGGAGAAAGGGGAACACTCCTCCACTGCTGATGGGAGTGCAAACTTGCACATCCACATTGGAGATCAGTATGGCGCTTCCTCAGGAAAATGGGAATCAGTCTACCACAGAACACAACAATCACAGTCTAGTCTTAGGCATATATCCAAATGACCAAATACATGCAACAAAGATATCTTCTGAATTATGTTCATAGCAGCATCATTTGTAATAGCAAGAACCTGAAAGCAGCCTAGATGCCCCTCAATTGAAAAATTGAAAAGAAGGCATAGAACAAAGGATTGAAAGCCTATAATTCACACCACCAGAGAAACTAGGACACAAGGGGTACCCTAAGAGATTCATACAAGATTACTCACAGAACTGCAAACAAACAACATCTCCTGAGCATATTGGGAGTGTTGAGCAGTGAATGTTGAGGGAGTTAGGAAAAAGAGAATTGGAGGAGAGGAGAACATGTGGGACCAGGAAGATTTGGTCAGGGTACAAATAGATGAGAGCAAAAAAGCAAAAAAAAATTACCATAAAAGAGGGAACAATTATAGATTTGAAGAAAAAACTGACTCTAATGAAATATCCAGAGACCTATAAAAATTACCCCAACTTACAATCTGAGCAACAATGGAATGGCTACTTCAGATGCCCTTTCCTGATAATGAGATTGAATACTCCTTATATGCCCCTATCTAGTAACTAATGGAAACAGAAGCAGACACCCACAGCTAAACACTGAGCCAAACTCCTAGAATCCATTTGCAGAGAAGGAGGAATATAAGTAAAGAGGCCAAAGCAGGCTACAGAAACCCATAGAGACAGCAGATCTGAACAAGGGAGAGCTCATGCACTCCAAGAAAGATAACTGGGAAACCAGCATTGGACCAACTCAGACCCCCTTAAGGTGGGTCTCAGTTAGAAGGCCTGAGCAGTCTAAGGGACCTCTGAAGGTGGAACAAGGATATACTGCTGGTAAAGGAAAGGACATTGGGAGCACATTCTCCATGGAGGGACACTCCCTTAGCCTAGAGGAGGAAGGAGGGCTTAGACCCTATTCCAAATGACTTGACAAATTTTGATGATCTCTACTGGAAAGCATCACCCTCCCTGTGGAGTGGGGAGGGAATAGAATGGGAGGGGGTTTGGGGACATGGGATGGGTGGAGGGAGGAGAAACTAGGTTCAATATGTAAGTAAGAAAAAAAATATGTATACATATATGTGTGTATGTGTGTGTGTGTGTGTGTGTGTGTGTATTTATCAATTCCAAACAAGACTTTAAAAAAAGAATAGACAAAGATAATTAAATTATCAAGGATATTTGACAAAGAATGTTCCCAACATTAAAGGAAAGAGAAATTAAAAGATTTTTGGGAGCATACTAAGTTTGATGATGCTATTTATTAACTTTCAATTCCCTTCATTATCAAGCTAAACTACATTAATGAAAGAAAACAGAAAACACAAATCAGATGCCTAACACTGAATCAATCATAAACTCATATAAAAATTATTAAAATGAACAAATCTTTTCATAAGATACTGAAAGTAATACACATATGATACATGAAAGATGAGTGATATACAACCAACTAATGAATATACCTCTACAGCACTGGTCTTAATCCATACTCACTTGTATTTACTACAATGACTTAGTATAAGTCATAGAATAATTAAATTTCTGAATATCTCCCTACATATAAACATAGAAAAACATAACATCTAAAATATTTTTCTATTTTGAAAAACTCACATACTAAATTTTTCTGAGATTATTTTATCTAAAACTGCTGATTGATTGGCTTCTCTTATCAAACTGTCTTGAACAGAAATTCTATAATACATATTATATGATTTATAACAGTTAAGCACACTGTAAAAATGAGTTACACATGTTAAATTCATACTTCACATTTTAAATAAATTTTACTTAAATTAGAAATAATTTTATTTAACATATCAATACCAGTTCCTTCTCCCTTCCTTCTTCCCGTGTTTTGCACTGACACCCAACCTATCCCCATCAATTTCATACAGAAGGTTAGGCCTTCCATGGGAGATCATCATTTGGGGCAGGGCTTCGGCCCTCTGCCAGTATCTAGGCTGAAAGTGTATCCCTCCATGGGAATGAGCTCTCAAAGTCCATGCATTCACTAGAGATAGATACTGGTTCCACTGCCAGAGGCAAAATACACTGCCACAGCTGCCTAACTGACATCCACATTCAGGGAGCTTGATTTGTTCTGTGAGTATTGGTTGAATCTTGTAAGATAGCACTTGGTATTACTCTCCATCTCTGCAGTGACATTTCTGCATCATGATGCTGTTTATAAACAACACAAATCCCTTGGAGCTACCCTGTGCAGTAACATCACCAGACCCTAACTGGGCCTTGAATCCTTAGTACAAAATATATCTCAGTTTAATATTGCCATCAGTGTTCTTGGAAAGTATAATTTAGGCTACAGAGCTGGATGTCACTGGTAAGTGACAAAATGGTGTCTAGAAAGTAGTAAACAAGATTCTGACCAGAGACGGGTGTAATACCCCTCTTGTAATATCAAGTGGTATCTTAGAAGATTCAGCCTATACTCATGTTTTATGTTTTTACTTTACTAGAATCAGGAACTGGAAATCATAAATTCTGTTTGTAGATCATGCCATTTTTTTTGTTTTATTTTAGGTAAAAATTGAATTTAGCATTCTTTTATATGTAGAATAGAAATATATGAATGACAGGATGAATATTCAGCTTTCACCCTATGAGAAGAGGGTTATCCACAAAAAACCTAGAAGAAAAATTATTGGTTCTGAAATACAGTAAAAATAAAAAGAAGATTTCATAGGATTTTTGAACTTTCTATTGTGATTACCAAAAATGTAAAAATTTTAGTAAATCAGACACTACAGTTTAAAGTAAAATGAGTCCTATTATTTATTACAGATGTTGCTAAACATATTCAAATACTCAATTTTAAGTGACATAAAAGTAGATGTAAGAAACAAATTCAAATGTGAGGGGAGACTACACACAAATGGCTGTCCCCTCCATCCATTTTACACTCCCTAAAGGCATAAATAAAGTTTTCTAAACATCAATTTTTATACCAAATAAAACCCATGATAATTTTATGAAACAGAGAATCAAAGGAGAATTTATGAACCTACCTGGGGCCTGAACAGAATATATACATGTACCAAAAGATAAAGAAAATCCTATTGATGATTACAGATGTAGATACTCATTACTGACAGGAGTCTTCAATGAGTATGTTGATGAGTCCTCCTATTGTACTTGCCTATGATGTCTCCTTCAATTGAATGATGCAGAGCAGACAGAATGGACTCTCCTGTGTATGAGACCCAAGACCCCTTCAATAATAACCTGATAGCTATAACTGGAACAAGTGTGCAGCTGAGTACTTGTGCAAAGGATACTATTGTGTGATACAGAAACTCAAATGGAAAGGTCTTAGTTTAAACCCATTCACTAAAATATCACATGTAGCAGCAACTAGTATTTATCCCATTATCATCAAGTGACGATAGAGCATATCCAATGTGGTGTGTAACATAAACCACCTACTTCAACAACCCACTCTATTGCTATACAGGATCACCAGTCAGAAATTTAACAAAGGAACAAAAATCTAATAGAATTTATGTCTCAATTGAAAGCATCTCTAAAATATACCACATTCTAGGTGACATCACAAACCTGAACAGATACAAAAAAAAAAAAAAAAGTGGAACATGACCTATACCTTACCTATATCTTATCAGACCAACATGCTTTAAAGTTGGAATTCACAACAACACAAATTGCAGAAAACATACAAATTTATAGAAACTGAACAATGCGCAATTGCACCATACCTGGCTCAAAGAAGAAATAAAGAAAGAAATTAAGATCTTCCTAAAATTCATCGAGAATGAGGACACAATATACCCAAACATATGGGAAATCTTAAAATCCGTGATACAAAGGAAGTTCATTGTACTAAGTGCCCATATGAAAAAAAAAAAAGAGGATAGTCACATTAGATAATTAAAAGAACAACTGAAAGCCTTAGAAGAAAAAGAATCAATCATACCCCAGAGGAGTAGATGCCAGAAAAATCAATTTGAGGGCTGAAATCAATAAAGTAGAAACCACAAAAACAATACAAAAAATCAATGCAACAAAGAGTTGCATTTTTGAGAGAAATCAACAAGATAGACAAACCTTTAGCCAAACTAACCAAAAACCAGAGAGAGAACCTACAAATTAACAAATTCACAAATGAAAGGGAGACATAACAAGGGACAATCAGGAAATCCAGAAAATTTTCAGGTCATACTTTGGAAACCTATACTCCACAAAATTTGAAAATTCAAATGAAATGGACAAATTTCTGAACGATAACTACTTAGCAAAATTAAATCAACAGTAAATGACTTAAATAGACCTATAACCCCTAAAGAAATAGAAGCAGTCATCAAAAGACTCCCAACCAAAAAAAGCCCAGGGCCAGATGGCTTTAAAGCAGAATTCTACTAGAAATTCAAGGAAGAGCTAATACCAATACTCTTCAAATTGTTCGACACAATAGAAACAGAAGTTCATTGCCAAATTCTTTTTACAAGGCCACAATCTCCTTGGTAATCCAGCTACACAAAAACACAACTAAAAAAGAGAACTATAGACCAATATCTCTTATGAACATTGATACAAAAATACTCAATAAAATACTGACAAACCAATTCAAGAACACATTAGAAAAATCATCCACCATGACCAAGTAGGCTTCATCCCTGGGTGCAGGGATGGTTCAACATATGAAAATCTATCAATGTGATCAACAATATAAACAAACTGAAAAAGGAAAAAACAACATGATCATCTCCCTAGATGCTGAAATTCCTTTGACAAAATTCAACACCTTTTCATGATAAAGTCTAGGAGAGCAGGGATAATAGGAACATACCTAAATATAATAAGAGCAATATACAGTAAACCTACAGCCAACATCAAAATGAATGGAGAGAACCTTAAGGCAATACCTCTAAAATGAGCAACAAGACAAGGCTGCCCACTGCCTGCTATCTTTTCAATATTGTACTTGAAATTCTAGCTAAAGCAATAATACAACAAAAGGAGATCAAGGGGATACAAATTGGAAAGGAAGAAGGCAAACTGGATGATATTATAGTTTACATAAGCCATCAAAAAACTCTACCAAGGAACTCCTATAGTTGATAAACACCTTCAGCAAACTAGCAGGATACAAGATAAACTGAAACAAAACAAAACAACAACAACAAAACGAGTAGCCCTACTATATACAGATGACAAAGGGGCTGAGAAAGAACTCAGAGAAACATCACCTTTTACAATATCCACAAACAACATAAAGTATCTTGGTGTAACATTTACCAAACAAGTTAAAGACCTATATAGCAAGAACTTTGGGTCTATAATAAAACAAATTGAAGAAACCAGAAAATAGAATGATATCCTATGCTCTTGGATAGGTAGCATAAACATATTAAAAATGGCAACCTTGCCAAAAGCAATCTACAAATTCAATACATTCCCCATTAAAATCCCAGCACAATTCTTCATTGACCATGAAAGGATAATATTCAACTATATGTAGAAAAACAAAAGACCCAGGATAGCCAAAACAACCCAGTACAATAAAGGAAATTTAGGAGGCATTCAATCTCTGACTTTAAGCTCCACTACAGAGATACAGTCCTGAAAACAGACTGGCATTGGCACAAAAATACATAGGTATACCAATGTAATTGAATCAAAAATCCTGACATTAACCTACATACCTATGAAACCCTGATTTTTGTCAAAACAGCTAAAAGTATACAATGGGAGGAGAAGAGCATATTCTACAAATGCTGCTTGCACAATTGGATGATGGTGTATAAAAGACTGCAGATAGACCCATGTCTATCGCCATGCACAAAATTCAAGTCCAAATAGATCAAAGACCTCAACACACATCTAGCTACACTGAACCTCTTAGAAGAGAAAGTAGGAGGTACCCTTGAGAAGCTTCTGTAAGGCAAAGAACACAGTTGACATGGCCAAACATCAGCCCACAGACTGGGAAAAGATCTTCACCAAACCTACATCTGACAGAGGGCTGATCTCCAAAATATACAAAGAACTCAAGAAACTAGGCAACAAAACAACAAATACCCCTATTAAAAAATGGGGTACAGAATTGAAGAAAGAATTCTCAATAGAGGAATTCAAGAATGTTGAAAGACACTTAAGAAAGGGCTCATCATCCTTAGCTATCAGGGAATTGAAAATCAAAACAAATCTGAGAGACCATCTTACTCCTTCTAGAATGGTTAAAATTAGAAACACCAATGAAAACTTATGCTGGAGAGGATGTAGATAAAGGGGAACACTCCTCCATGCTGGTGGGAGTGCAAACTTGTATAGCCATTTGGAGATCAGTATGTTGGTTCCTCAGGAAAATGGGAATTTGTTTTACCACAATGAATTTTGTGCATACTTTAGAGGTATATTAATAACCCAAATAAGAAAGACCAATCTTTCTAAAGACTAAGATGTCTTGGAAGAGGTTGTTGGAGCCATCTGTTTATGTCAGATGGAATTTGAGTTTCCTATTTAGTTAGAGATATCCTCCTGCTGACTACTGTGATGTGAATGAATTTCTCAGCAACATGGTGTATTTCCCAGATAAGTAAAAATGTTATGGGTCATCAGAGTGACAGAATATTGTCCCCCACTCCTGCCACCTGGGTACCATTGTATTTTTAGTGACAATTCCTGTATGGGAACTGCAAAACATACTGGTGAAACCTCTTCATTAATTGATGAGACACAGAAAAACAGATTACTCAAACCAAAATAAAGAAAGCACGCAGGAAGTTGCTCTTTCTTTCTTAAATATGGATTACTTGACCGCCTTATAGTGCTTTTGGGCAATTGGGTAGAGCATACCTCTGAAAAAAATGATAGAAAATTCAAAGTCATCCAGTTTTACACAAAGCTTCAGGTGGTGGATGTCCTTTTGAATGCTGTGAATATATGTTTCTCTTTTAGATTTGTGAATAAATGGTTATTGGCCCATAGCCAGACAGAAAGTATAAGTGGGGTTACCAGACTATAAATGCTGGAAAAAGAAAGATCAAGAGGAGCTAACAGGGAGACATAACAAGAGGGCCAGCATCACTGGCAAGCTAAGACAAAGTGGAGATAAATAAGTTCATAGATATATGTTAATAATTAAGAGAGAGCTAGACAAATAAGAAGCCTGAGCCATGGACCAAACAGTTTATAAATAAGACTCTGTTTATTTGGGACTAAATGGCTTCAGGAACAGGCAGAACACAAATTCTATCTTAAAATGGGCACACATTTTTGCCACACCAGCCCCAGTGGAGACAGTGTAGCAATGCTGAGAGAAATCTCAATGGCTATCTGTCCAGAGGTTCGCACCACACGTGGTTACGCCTCCTGGGGAAAAGTGGTTCAGGTCCCTGCAGCTGCTTGCATGGCTGGCTGTTTGGAATGGGTGCTAGATTTTGTGCTATGATAACAATATTGCCTTTTATTCAAGGGATATTTTAGCCTGTAAGCTCCACTAGTATTTCAGAGATGCCTAGAGAACACTTAGATATAGTTTCAGGAACTGAAAGAGATACATATCAGCAGTCTATAGGTGGGTATTGCCCTCTGTGCCTTCAGACACAGATCCTAGGCGCCAATTGTGACTTCAGATGTCAGCCAGGGCCTGATAAATCAATTAGGGCTAAGGCTATAGGAAGCAGCCCACAATGAGACCCTGCCTGTAATTAACCTGCCCACAACAAACATGCTGGGGGATTCACAACAATACTCTAATTTGGGATCTTAGGGCCCCTAAATCAACACTATAAAAGTTTACTATCTAGAGACAAAGATTAGCCTCTAAACTCAACAAATCAAATCTCTGGTATGCTGACCACAAGCAGGCCAAAATAAACAGAGGTTCCTAATTATGCACTTGCTGAGAAACTTCAAAGGGAATTGTTAACATCTATAGAATGCCTGTTTATCTTTAAACTGTGACCAAAGATCTGTTCTTTGAGCTTTCTGCATAAAAACCCAATACTTTGAAGTAAACTTTGAAGCAGTTCGCAAACCTCCTCAGGTGTGTTTGTGTCTGTCTGTCAAGCCAAAGCCATTCCTGACCTGGCCATCCGAGTCTTGGTCTCCACACAGATCTGCAACCCACTGAGCAGTCTGTGGCACATTTTGGCAAATATATCCATAAATCCTGGGAGAACTTGGGAAAATATTCTAAACACAAAAGAACAGAGGAAAGCATGGCTTCTTGGTAGCAGAATTTTCTCATGTGGGCTTTGTTTTTTTAGAGTCAAGCAGTGACTTGCTGCTCCTTTATGAGAGTCTTTCTAACTCAGCTTTATTGGTAAAAAATGCATGGTTCTTTCAAGAGGCCCTGCTACTATACAATGAAATGTTGTTTATTAGCAGGCAGCAGCATGCGTTTTGATGGTGAAAATGGGATAAAGTTCTTAAAAGAAATAGAGTTGGGTGTGGCAGCACAGGCCTTTAATCCTAGCACTCTGTTGTTAAAGACAGGAAGATCTTTGTGATTATAAGGCCAGTCTGATCTACCAAGTAAGATTCAGGAATACAGATTATCCAATAACCAAGCAGGAAGAGTGATCAAGGCTACTCAACTAGGAATGCCAGGAGAAAAAGAGAAGGAAGACACCATTCAGATGCCATGTAGGGTGACCTTTCTCTTATTTCTTTCTCAGCCACTTTTTGTCTGAATAAGTAGGGTTACTAATTTTTTTTTGAGTTTATCTCTTATCCTGCTAGGTTGCTGAAGGTGTTTATCAGTTGTAGGAGTTCCCTGGTAGAGTTTATTCGATCGCTTATGTAAACTATCATATCATCTGCAAATAGAGACAGTTTGACTTCTTCCATTACAACTTGGATCCCTTTGATCTCTGTGTGTTGTCTTATAGCTTTAGCTAGAACTTCAAGTACAATATGGAAGAGATATGGAGAGAGAGGACAGCCTTTTAGAGGATTTTAGAGGAATCAAATTAAGCTTCTCTCCATTCAGTTTGATGTTGGCTGTTGGTTTACTGTATATTGCTTTATTATGTTTAGGTAAGTTCCTGTTTTCCCTGATCTCTCCAAGACCTTTATAATTAAAGGCTGTTGTATTTATTTTGTTAAAGGCTTTTTTAGCATCTATGGAGATAATATCATGGTTTTTCTTTTTCAGTTTGTTTATATAGTGGATCACATTGATAGATTTTCGTATGTTATACCATCTTTGAAACCCAGGGATGTAGCCTACTGGGTCATGGTGGATGATTACTCTGTTGTATTCTTGGATTGCCAGTGTTTTATTGAGTATTTTTCTTCGATGTTTTCATGGATATTGGTCTGTAGTATTCTTTCTTAGTTGTACCTTTGTAAGGCTTTGGTACCAAGGTGATTGTGGCCTCATAGATAGAGTTTGGTAATGTGCCTTCTGTCTCTATTGTGTGGAACAATTTGAGGAGTATTGGGATTAGCTCTTCCTTGAATTTCTGGTAGAATTCTGCACAGAAGCCATCTCGCCCTGGGGTTTTTTGTTGTTGTTGTTGGAAGGCTTTTGATGACTGCTTTGATTTCATTGGGGGTTATAGGACTATTTAAGTTGCTTGTCTGTTCTTGGTTTAATTTTGTTAAGTGATAGTTATCCAAAAATTTGTCCATTTCCTTTGAATTTTTTTGCTTCTTGGGTCCATTTGATTGGAAGATCTTTTCCAAGCCCTTTACCCTGAGTTAATGTCTATCTTTGAAGCTTAGGTGTGTTTCTTTTATTCAGCAGAAGGATGAATTCTGTCTTTGTATCCATTCTGTTAGCCTGTGTCTTTTTATATGCAAGTTTAGAACATTAATGTTCAGGAAAAGTAAAGACCATTGATTGTTAATGTTTGTTTGTTTTAGATTTGCTTTTCCCAATATATTTGTCCTGCTTTACCCTTGGTGGGAAAATCTGTAGCCTATGTCTTTGTGGGCATATTTAACTTACTTGAGTTGGAGTTTTCTTCCAAAGCTTTCTGTAGGGCTGGATTTGTAGATACATATTGTGAAAATCTGGCTTTGTCATTAAATATCTTGATTTCTCCATGTAGAGTGATTAAGAGTTTTGCTGGGAATAGTAGCCTGGGCTGGCATTGGTGGACTCTTAGTACTTGTAGAACATCTATCCAGGACCTTCTGGACTTGAGGGTTTCTATAGAAAAGTCAGGCATAATTTTTATAGGTCTGCCTTTATATGTTACTTGTCCTTTTTCCTTCGCTGCTCTTAATATTCATTCTTTATTCTCTATGTTTGTTGTTTTGATTATTATATGTCAAGGGATCTTTTTTCTTTGGTCCAGTCTATTTGGTGTTCGGTATGCTTCTTGTACTTTCATGGGCATGTCCTTCTTCAGATTGGGAAAGTTTTCCACAATAATTTTGTTGAATATGTTTTTGGTCCCTTTGAGCTGGGCTTCCTCTCCTTCCTCTATGTATATTATTCTTAGGTTTGGCCTTTTCACAGTGTCCATATTTCCTGGATATTTTGTGTTAAGGATTTATTTTCTTTGGTTGATGAATCTATTTTCTCTAGTTTATCTTCAGCACCTGAGATTCACTCTTCTATCTCTTGAATTCTGTTAGTTATGCTTGTGTCTGCTGTTCCTGATTGTTTAAGCAGTTTTTCTATTTCCAATGTTCCTTCGGTTTGTATTTTTCTTTATTTTCTCCATTTCTGTTTTCAAAGCCTTGAACCATTTCCTTCACTTGTTTAATTGTTTTTTGTTGGCTTTCTGTATTTTCTTTAAGAAATTTATTCATTTCTTCCAATTTTTTGTTTATCTTCTGTAGCATGTATGTATGTTTTCTGCCAGGCCGCCCGTTGCAAGTCTGGCGTGTTGGCCCCAAATAACACTCTGAGATTCTGTATTTGATACAATCCTGTTGGCAAGTTATCATTATTGTTTATGGGCTAGTTCTTTCTTAATTATTAACCCATTTCTAATTATGTAAGTATTTCCATATGGTCATCTTATTGGGGAGCTGCCGCTGGCATCTTCTTTCTCCGTGCCCTACATCCTGACCCCTCCTAAATATTTCCTCTTTCTGCCTTCTAGTCTCCTGGCCCTGCCTATCTAGTTTCCTATTGGCCAACAGGGCTTTAGTATTAACCATTATGAGAAACATAATTAAAGAATAACATCTCCCATCATCTCCTCTTTTCTGTTTGACATAGCAAAATATATCATACAACAGTTATCAAATAAGAATCACAGTTAACAATATTTAGTCCATTAACATTTTGTAAGACTTAAAGAACATACAATCTATCCTATCTTTTTGAGTCTAAAGTCCTATATGTAACATCTTTAATCCTAATTAAGGAAAACTATAACCATAACTATCTGTCTTCAACTTCTTCAAAGACCACAGAAGGATAATATATAAACTCTAGAAATGACAGAGACAATTCACTGTCTGGTCAGTCACCCGAAGTTCTTCTGTAGTGTTCCATCTTCAGCCCATGGGCCATAGTGTGTCTCCAGACTCCTCAACAAAGCAGGAAATTTACACTGTCCACCTGTATTGGCAGTTTTTCAGTCATTTTTCTTTGTGTCCTGTAGACTGGCAGACAGCCTCTTCCATGAGGCAGGAATCCTGTAGCAATGTCCATCTTGCATAAGCAGACACTTTTCTGTGGGTCCTTCATGTCCAGTTTATTCAGCATTTAGTCAGATTAGACAAGAGCAGTATCTTGTCCAAATGGTTAGTCTTGCCATATTAGAAGCAAACTTCATTGCACATTTCTTTGATGTCCATCTTTCTTTGTGATGCAGGTGGTGATATGAGGAGCAGTTGTGCCTCACTGTCAAGAAAACCCTAAACCATTTTAAATGCCATATTCTGTAGGTCTTTGAAAGGTTTGAAGAATGCCTATTCATCTCAAATCCATCTCTGCGTATCTAGAAATCCTAACTAACTTAACTCCAATTTTTAGCTATCATAGGTAACTCTCTAATCTGTACTAAATTATACATTAAATTTTCCAATGAGCTATATAAACACAATACCTAAATAAGAGGAGAAATATACATATCACAAAATTGACCTTAAATTGTATCAATAAAAGAAAATCCATTCCAAAGCAAAATATTCATATCTATAACATAATTCCCCTTTTAACTTTAAAAAGATTGCTTGTGGTTATAGCCATTTGTATCCAAGCACATTTAAATGAAAACAAGCATTTATAAACAATTTTTGAGAATTTGGGCGTTGTTCTTTCCAAACTACTTCCTGCTGGTAGAGGGCACTGTCATGGGGGTCCAAAGAAGAAGCAGAAATCTTGGCTGTAGTCTGCAAGACTGGCTTGTCCCAACTGTTTTGAATGTTGGATTACCTGTGGCACTATTTCAGGGAGTCTGGCTTGATCAAACCACATTAGTCTGGAAGGAATCCACAGCTTTTCATTTTCTGTGGAAACAAAAGTAGAAAGCCTTTTCCCTAGTAACTTGTCCTTAGGCTTAAATTTTGGAATCAAAACATTTTTAAAATATATAAATTGAATTAATCCAGTAGCATTTCTTTTGTCAGTTTTTATTATTTTCTCAGCAGTCAAACAATTTAAAGACAACAGAAACGCGTATAATATCCAACATTTCTCTGTGCTTTCCATCTTTACGAGGCTTTTTTATTATTCTATTTATTTTACTTCTATTTTTACATATTTTGAGACAGGGTTTCTCTGTGTAACTTTTATCTATCTGGGAATTCCCGCTGTATACCAGGTTTACTTTGAAATCACAGAGATCTGTTTGTCTCTGCTCTGGAGTGCTGGGATTAATGAATGGCGTGCACCACCACATCCAGCCATTCTACTTCCTTTATTTTTTTTTTTAAACCATTGTATCCTGTTTCTTTTTTACTCCCAAGCCAGCGCTTTTTTAAAAACACAGTGTAAACCTTCATTGCAGCTCTGTACACATCAAGGAATTGTTAGCAGCGTTCTTTAAAAGCAAGGCGGTTTTTTGCTGCTTATGCTAATTTTGGAAACCTCCCTTAAAGGAGCCGTGCAAATCAGTGTCTACAGCAAAACAAATCCAACCAAGAAAATGCTGCTACCAAGAAGTCTTGCTAGTCTCTGTTAGTCTCTGGTTTTTTTTTCTAAATAGTTTTTAAACTTTTATTAGTTTTAAGTGAAAATTTTTATAGCCCCATGTTGGGCGCCATCTGTAGCATGTGTTTTCTGCCAGACCGCCAGCACATGGTCTGGCGTGCTGGCCCCAAATAACACTCTGAGACTCTGTATTTGAATACAATCCTGTTGTCCAGTTATCATTATTGTTTATGGGCTAGCTCTGTCTTAATTATTAACCCACTTCTACTTATCTAAGTATTTCCACACAGTCATCTTATCGGGGAGCTGCTGCAGGCATCTTCCTTCTCCATGCTTTATATCCTGACCCCTCCTAACTACTTCCTCTTTCCTCCTTCTAGTCTCCTAGCCCTGCCTATCTAGTTTTATGTTGGCCAACAGGGCTTTATTAATTAACCAGTATGAGAAACATATTTACAGAATAACATCTCCCAACAATCTTCCACTTCTTTAATGGATTTACTCACATCTTCTTTGAGGACCTCTATCATTTTTATGATGATAATTTTTAGGTCTTTCTCTAATGAATCATTTGCTTTGTTGTGTTCTGGTCTAGTTGGTGTAGATTCCATAGATTCTGGTGGTATTATGCTTGTCTTTCTGATGTTAGATGTTTTCTTTTATTGCCGTCTTCCCACCGTTTCTTCCAGTTGGTCTTGGTTGGGTTTCTCCCTTTCTCTTTGCCAAGGCCTGTTGATAGGGACAAAGGCTGGGCTGGTATTCTCTTGAGCACTTTCTTAAGTGTCTTTCAGCCTATTTGGTTTCCTCTATTGAGAATTCTCTCTTCAGTTCTGTATCCTTTGGGGGGGGATTATTTGGTGTTTTGGTGAATATTTTCTTGAGTTCTTTGTATACTATGGAGATCAGACCTCTGTCAGATGTAGGATTGGTGAAGATGTTTTCCCAGTCTGTGGGCTGCTGTTTGGTCCTGTCAACTGTGTCTTTTGCCTTACAGAAGCATCTGAGTTTGAAGAGGTCCCATTTATTAATTGTCAATCTCAGTGTCTATGCTACTGGAGATATATCCAGAAAGTGATCTCCTGTACCAATTTGTTCAGGGTACCTCCCACTTTATCTTCTAAGAGGTTCCTTGTGGCTATATACAAGTTGAGGTCTTTAATCCATGTGGACTTGACATTTGTGCTATCTACATGGGACCACCCTAAATCCCTGCCCGCCTGATCTTTGACCCCCATTACTGGGCCTCTGCTAGAGGTGAATCTGGGACCAGCTCAGGTCGAACCCCCTCCCTCCCCCATATACTCTTCCCTGGAAACTCCCTGTGTTAGATCTTAATCTTGCCTTTCCCCTATATTCTGTCCCCAGCCTAGTAATCTGATCCACAAACCCCTTCACCCAAAACCTGCCCTCCCTGTTCCCACAACCCTGTGCCCTACTAAACTTACAGCATCACTGCTCTGGTTGAGCTCTTGGCCAGAGGGCTGGTCCAACAATGCTTCCTCTTATGGGGAACTTGCTGAATCTTCTCTGAGCATACTATACTTGCTTATTCATGCAGGACCATCCCTAGTCCCTGCCTGCCTGTGACTTCCATAGCCAGGCCTCTGAATGAGGAGAGAATCCTAGAGAGCATGGCCCATCCTGAGCTACAGACATCGAACTTCTGACCACATAACCCCTCTGAATAATAGCACAGATAGAGAGAGAGGGTCTACCAGGAGCAGCAGAATCTAGGCACTCTACACAAACTAGACCTGAACACACCAAAGCAGATGAAGCATAAGAGAACAACTCAAAATATAAATTAATAAAAATGATAGAGGTCCTTTATCAAAGAGTAAATCCCTTAAATAATTGGAAGAAAAAAACAAAAAAATGGGAAGAAACAAACCTCTTAAAGAAAGTAAGGGAAAGCCAAGAAAAAAAACATCAAACAGGTAAAGAAAACAGTTGAAGCATTGAAAACTGAAATAGAGACAATAAAGAAAACACAAGGTGAGGGAATGATGGAAGTGGAAAAACTGGGAAAACAATTGGGAACTACAGTCACAAGGATAACCAACTGAATACAAGAGCTGAAAGGGAATCTCAGGCACTGTAGATAAACTAGGGGAAATAGATTTATTGACCAAAGAAAATAGTAAATCCAACAAATCCTTAACACAAAACATCCAGGAACTGTGGGTCACAGTGGAAAAGCCAAACCTAAGAATAATAGGCATAGATCAAGGTGAAGAAGCCCAGCTCAAAGGTACAGAAAACATATTCAACAAATTCTTGAATAAAACGTTCCCAATCTGAAAATAGGCATTCCCATGAAAGTACAAAAAACATACTGAATAACAAATAGACTGGACCAAATGAAAAAAAAAAAAACTTTTAACACATAATAATCATGACACCTGACATACAGAATAAAGAAAGAATATTAAGAACAGCGAAGGATAAGGGACAAGTAACATATAAAGGCAGATCTATCAAAATTACACCTGGGTTCTCCATGGAAACTCTCAAGACCAGAATGCCCTGGATATATGTCCTACAAGTACTAAAAGTCCATGAATGCCAGCCTAGGCTATTAACCCAAGAAAACTCACAATCACTATAGATGGAGAAAACAAGATATTTAATAACAAAGCCAGATTTTCACAATACATATCTACAAATCCAACCCTACAGAAACATCGGAAAAGCCAGCCCAAGAAAGTTAACTATTCTCACAAAGACATAGGCAATGGATAATCCCAATTCACCTGAAATCAAAGGAAAAAACAAGGGAAATATATTCACAATACCACTGCCAAAGACAAATCTAAAACAAGCAAGCATTAACAATCAATAGTTCTTACTCAATAAAATACTGGCAAATCAAATCCAAGAACACGTCAGAGAAATCATCCACCATGACCAAGTAGGCTTCATCCCTGGGTTGCAGTGATGGTTCAACATATGAAAATCTATCAATGAGATCTACCATGTAAAGCAATGAAAAAGAAAAATCACATTATCATCTCACTAGATGCTGAAAAAGCCTTTGACAAAGTTTAACACCCTTTCATGATAAAGGTCTTGGAGAGATAAGGGATACCAAGAACATACCTTAAATAATAAAAGCAATATACAGTAAATCTACAGCCAACATAAAACTGAATGGAGAGAAGCTGCAGGGATCTTAACTGCATCAGTCACAGAGGTGGAGAATACCTTCATGGATCTTTATTTATCATATTTGTTTTATGTCTTTATTTGTTTAAAAGAAGACAATGTTTCATAACCAAGTATTCTTGATCTTCCTGTGTTCTATTATTTCTACTACACTGGTTTTGAACACCAAAGAAAAGACTTTAGAATGAATGGATATAAAAATACTGGGTTTTTTACTGTGTAGGCTCTAGGTATCAGATACCATAAGAGTTTATCTTCATATTTTAACATAATATATGTACTTCATGTAGTACATACTATTTAGCACAACTAAAAGTTTATTCAATATATACAGACAATTGTTTTCAATTTACTTACTATTAACTAATCTAGAGACAAAATCATGCAATAAAATATTTTATCAGGTAAGTGATAAGTTGTACATGTCAAAAAATTAAAAATACTTGAAAGTAATGAATATAGAATGAGTTATCATTCATAGTTTCAACTCCTCATGTGGATTTGTGGAAAGGACAAAATCAACAATTTTCCTAACACAGTGTTTACTATAATGTGTGCTCAGTACTTGATAAATATTCTAATATTCCCAATTATCACAATAACAATTTTATGTTTATAACATTTTAAATTTCAGTCCCTGTGGGATATAATGATTGCCCAACTAATATTATTTTAAATTACATTCATAATTTTTTCTGAATCGAAATTGTTATAGTCTCCTGAGTCAAGAACTTGAAGTCCCTGACACAATTTAATTATTTGTTTATAACATGATTATATAATTATATAATCAATAAACATAGACTGAATAATTCAAATTAAGTGAAAATATTAATAATTAGAAGTATTGTTATATAAACATCATATAAATAGCACATTTCTTGTTCCTGGGTATAAGAAATTAACATGTTTTCCCAATATGTTTCAGGCCTTTTTCTCTGTTGCTATTATACAGATTGTTTCTGCTAGCTTCTTGTCCACTAAATTGATTTTCTAATGACAGAACATTGAAATATGAGTATTTTGCTGCCCTATAACATGTTTTGTTAGGTCACTGAAAAATAAAAAAATTGGTTCTATTTTTGTTTTTTTATGTGTGAGTGTGTATGTGTATGTGTACATCACACTTTACAAAATAGATAATACATGCTTCAAAGACTAAAATTCTGTATTCTAGCTTTTTTAAAATTATTATTGCATTGTGTACATTATTTATGGTCAGTTTGTTGGTAACATTTGGTGTTCATTCTCATCGGTGCTTTGCCTTTGTACATTCTGTCTACTATACCCATTACTATCCTTTTACCTTATTTATATCATGGAAAATATTTCTTTGTTCCTTAATTATGATGGATACGTGTGCTGGGTATGTTCATCTAGGATGCCATCTTGTCTTCAAGGACACTGAAGTCGTTACTCCAGGTTCTTCTGGCTTATAAAGTTACCATTGAGAAACCAGCTAATATTTTGATATGTTTTACTTTATATGTAATGAGTTTTTCTTCTATATTTCAATACACTTCTTTGCTGTTGTTCTATATACTTACAGTTTTTAATATTATATATTAAGTGATTTCTAGTCATATATTTGGCATGTTGTGTGTTTCTTGTATTTGTATGTGTGTCTTTTCTTAGTTTAGAGACATTTTCTTTTATTATATTGTTAAAAATCTGTTCTATGACCATCTGTTCTGTCACCATCTATGTCTATAAATCAAGGGTTTATTTGTGACCCACTATTGCCAAATATTCATTTCTGTTATTTTTAAATTTTTCTTACTTTTTTCTTATTTGTATCAATCTTCTGCTTTATATTTTAATAATGCCATTCTGACTTCTTGATTAATTATACTTGGAAGGATTTTTCTTTATTTTTTAATTTTATTTATTGGGATCTTCAATTCCATCTTCATTTCAGATTGATTCCTCTTCATTGTTTCCATCTCCTTATTTAGTTCCATTCATAAATCCTAGATTTTTCTTTCCATTTTTATCAGTCTTGTTTTTTTCTTCACAATGACTTGGGTGTTTGTTCTGTTTAAATTCTTTCAGCTTAATTTTCTTAAGATTATTTTAATGTATCTTCTTTAATTTCTTTGAAATATGAACCTTTCTTATTCAAACTACCACATTCTACTCCTTGGCCTTTATAGGCTTATCACCATATCAATAAAGCAAAAATATATTCAGTTGAACTCAGATAATATAGTCCCATTTCAACACTGTTGAAATGTCCCTTCTGAGACTGATGAAAATTCCCTGCAAAATCAAAGTCAAAGAGCAAATCACATACTTGCAACATCCAAAAGTATAGTCAGGCTTATCATAGCAAATCACAATCCCTAAAAACAACTTCTGTCTTAGTCCGTATTCTATTTTAATGAAGAAACATGATCAAAGCAACTCTTGCAATAGAAACAACCATTTAGTTAAGCCTAGTTAGAGTTTCAGAAAATTAGTCCATTATTATGATGGTGTAGGCCACAGTAGATCTAGGCAGACATTCTGCTGGATAAGGAGTTGACTGTTCTACACCTGAATCTGAAGGCAGCAAGAAAGGAAGAGAGTAACACTGAACTAGTGTTGGGCTTCTAGACACTGCAAAGACCATTGCTAGTGACACTCTTCCTCTAACAAGACTGCCTATTCTAGTAAGATGCTGATAACTAATAATTCAAATACGTGATTCTTTTGGGACCTGTCTTAGTCAAACTACCAACAGTGTGGAAGTAAAGAGTCAGAAAACCTACTCTCCTAGACCTTGGAGAATAGTGTGGGAGATATAGCTAAATGAAGAGATCTTAATTCTTTTTTTTAATATTCTAGTGCAATTTGTAAGAAGTATGCACATGTTTGTCTGTAAACTTCATAATGTGGTATGTTATCAAAAAGGGACTGCCTTAAAAAGCTTCCACTCAGAGATCAAAAAGAGATGCTACTTAAAGTATAGGATCTAAGTCTGAGGGCTATAGAAAAGAATGATCTCACACCATGATCTTTCTATGCATGTTCTCTTTATTGTTTTGTTTACTATTGTCTATTTTAATTTTTCTCCTAATTGTCTATAATTTCTTAGCTCAAATCTTCTGACCGAATTCTAATTCTCTATTTTATTCTTTCTTCTTCATTTTCCTATATACTTGTTTTTTTTCTACATTCTTATCCTTTTACATTTCTGTCAGCTTCTCCCTCCAGCTACCGCCTCTCTTATCTCTATTCCAAAAATCTCTTCTGTCCACAAAGGCATGAAGCAAAAGGTAAGTGGTACATAGTCAGCCTTTTTCACTGGTTAGGAGCACATTTATAAGCTAAGCAATAAAGGCAGAGCCATTGCCATGGCAACATAAGGTTCCAAGGTGGTAGGAGCAAATATGACCAGACTTTAAGACACAGATCTACTGTTAGTATACTGGCAAATGAAGAATTGACATTCTTTTTCTAGTAACCTTGGTGAGACATCTGAGACTATGAGCTTGTACATAGCTGTAAGGTTTCAAACTTACGAGCTATTTAAAAAGTCCTGTAGCCTTGTTTGAGCTTCCTCTAAGGTGAAATTGAGTTAACTGTGTGCAACAATATGAGCAAGAGGTTAAGGAAGGCTGTTAAGAGTTCACAGTCCTTGTGGGACAAATAGATCCAGTTATGAAGCATGTCACAGGATATATTCTATATATCAAACTGTATAGCTTAATGAAAAGTCATCTTCCAGTGCATGCACAGATATATGTGCCCAGTAAACAACACACTATAGCGATGTGAGAAAATTCCCCAAGCTGCAATGGAAGGAAAGAGTGTTTCACACAAGAGGTTTGCAATGAGGAAAACTAGCACATAAAGAAGGCAATATAACTTATTGCCATCATATGTGAATCTATAATGACAATATCCATCATAGCTTTGCTATATGAGGTCTACATATTCATGAGATATTCTTGTCCTATGGGTTTACCCTCGGAGTATGCACTGAACTCACTGTATGATCCTGTAATCCTGTGTAAACACACCTGTGTGTGTTTTGTGTGTGCGTGTGTGTCTATGTTTGTGTGTGTCTGTGTGTGTGTTTCTGTGTGTGTCTGCGTGTGTGTGTGTGTGTGTGTGTGTGTGTGTATGTGTGTGTGTGTCTATGTGATTTTGAGTACAAATATACTCAATGCTCAAATATCTGAATCAGACAAGTTTTTGTGGAAGTGTGCTCCCTTTTTCAAATGAAGAAGAAAGAGTGACCAAAGATAACAACCAAAATTGTTAAGTAAATATTTAAAAGTCTATGCTGACATGCTCATGAGAGTAAATGTTTAGGCTGTTAAATAACTAAGAGGAAAGAGATAAATCCTCTACTTGTCATTGTTTCTCAGACCAGTAATAATTAGACAAAAAAGCTGAGACATGGCTGTTGTCAAACAGGTTGTCCAACTACTTTGGAGTTCATAGTAATATTACATCATGACATCATGGACAGTACTGTGAAATCATATTTCAACCAAATCAAAGCAAACAGAATCCTCTACAAAAACAGCAATTATGAATAATTCATGTTTATAATTCATAATTATAAAAATTCATGAATTTTCTTTCATCAAGAAGATACAGAATAACTCACAAGTTAGAAATCCATAGCCTTAAGCAAATTCATTTAAATGAACCCAGTCTGCAAGGGGGAAAAGCTAATAACTTCACACTGGAAATGCTGATGCTAAGCTCCTCTGCTTGTGATCAAGGTAAACATATTACATCATCATAATGGTGTGTATTTTCTATAAATAAATATTCCCTCAACAACTGCTTATTTCAATTAAGCAAAGGCAAAAGGCTCAGTGTCAATTCAAAACTAGAATTAGAGCAAGTACTATACAAGTTATCATTACTATCATTCTTTTAAATACATTTTAATGCAAACAAAAGCATTAATATTTCTACTTTACTCTAGAAAGAAATCATAGTATTAAAACTGAAGCAGTTAAAAAAAGACTGTAACTTTAGCATTCAAGTACTTTAAAACATTATGAATATGCATAAAATTATAATTAAACCATGTAAGTATTATTAAATAAATATCAACAGAACATATTGAAATATAAAAATTTCTTAGTTTGTGTTTCTATTGCTGTGAAGAGACACCATAATCACTGCAACACTCTCTCACTTTCTCTCTCTCTCTCTCTCTCTCTCTCTCTCTCTCTCTCTCTCTCTTTCTCTCTCTCTTTGTCTCTCTCTCGCTCGCTCTCTCTCTCTCTCTCTCTCTCCCAATTTTTCAAGACAGGGTTTGTTTGTGTAGCTTTAAATACTATGCTGGCCTTGAACTCACAGAGATCTGCCTGCTTATGTCTCCCTAGAGCTGGGATTAAAGGCATATGTCAGCAATACCCATGCATCCACTGAAACTCTTATAATGGAAAACATTCAATTGGGGCTGACTTTAAATTCAGAAGTTTAGTCTATTATTGTGATTGTAGGAAACATGGTTGCATGCAAGCATCCATGATGCTGGACAGGTACCTGAGAATTCTGCATCTTGTTTGTTTGTTTGTATTTTCACATCTTGCATGTTTATTATTTTATATTTTGAAAAGAAGACATATTCATGTACGTATTTTGCATAATGATTATATCAACTTTCGGGGCTTTATGTCATGTTATTAAAATCAGTTAAACAGTCTTTGTTTCTACACTATCATTTTAAAGTTTTTCTTGTAATTTCCATTTTTTTAAATTTTAAATGTTTTTATTTAAATGTGAAAAAGCTTGTTTTACATGTTAATCCCAGTTCCTGCACCCTCCTCTCCTCCCTGTTCCAACCACCAACCCACACTCTATCCCCTTTCTGCTACCCAGGGAGTGTTAGGCCTTCCATGGGGAGACTTCAAATCTGTCATATCATTTGGAGCAGGGACCAGGCCCTCCCCTGTGTGTCTAGGCTGAGAGAGTATTCCTCTATGTGGAATGGGCTCCCAAAGTCCATTCATGTACTAAGGATAAATACTGATGCATTTCCGGAGGCCCCATAGACTGCCTAGTCTTCCCAATTAACACCCACATTCAGGGGGTCTGGATGATCCTATGCTGGTTTCCCAGCTATCAGTCTGGAGACCATGAGCTCCCCTTGTTCATGTCAGCAGTTCTGTGGGTTTCTTTAGCCTGGTCTTGACCCCTTTGCTCATCACTCCTTCCTTTCTGCAGCTGGATTCCAGGAGTTCAGCTAAGTGTTTACTTATGGGTATCTGCTTCTGCTTCCATCAGCTACTAGGTGAAGCCTCAGAGAGAGGGCCTGGCTTCTTGTTCCTAGTCCTCCATGTTGAATCTCCTCTTCTCTGTTCTGGAAACTTCCTTGTCTCCTAGTTCTGACTGTCTTGCTTTCCTATTGGCCAATAGGGCTTGCTCATAACAAATAAGAGAAACATATTTACAGAATGGCATCTCTGATCATCTCTTTTTTGTCTAAAATAGAAAGAATGGTTTTAATCTAAAACTAGCAAAATATATAACAAAACAGTTATCAAATAAGAATCATAGTTAACAATATTCAGTCCATTAACAATTAAAAAGATTTAAAGAAAATATTTTATCATGTCTTATCTTTGTGAGTCTAAAGTCATATATGCAACTTATTTTTAATCCTAACTAAGGAAAACTATAACTGCAACCATCAAAGACCACAGAAGGATTATATATATATATATTCTAGAAATGACAGAGACACATCTCACTCTCTGATCAGTCACCTGAAGTTTTCTATAATGTTCCATCTTGAGCCTATAGACCATAATGTGTCTGACAGACTCCTTAGCATAGCAGGAACCTTTAAACTGTTCATCTGTACTGGCAGTTTGTCAGTCACTTTTCTCTGTGTCCTGCAGAATGTTTGGCAGATTCTTCCATGAAGCAGGAACCCTGTAATAATGTTCATCTTGTTTCAACAGTCATTTTTTGTTTAGGTCCTGAATGTCCAGTTTATACAGCGTAAAGTTAAATAGTCCAGACAAGAGCAGTATCTTGTCCAAATGACTATTTTTACCATACAGGGAGTAAACTCCATAATGAGTTTCTTCTATGTCTAACTTCCTTTCTGACACAGGTGGTATTGCCAAGAACAGTTGAGTCTCATTGTTAAGAAAAACTCTAAGCCTTTTTAAATGCCATATTCTATAGGTCTTTGTAAGGTTTGAAGAATACCTATTTGTGCCGCGCCTAACCTTGCCAGCAAGAATGGACGCGACTCCGGGTAGATCTTCTTCATGCAGTTTTAATCATTATCCTTGAAACACATTTCCTCTGACCCACTGGGGCTGGGGAACCCCTGCACAGGCTTAAATACCCTTGCTCTAACTAACACCAGTGAGCTACATGAACCCTGCAGATCCGCTACTCTAACATGGAAGCAGACTGGCTGAACAGACTTAACCAAATAATAGCTTGTTTATGCCAGAGAGCCCTCACCAACGGGTAGGTGTAAAGCGGAAGCCAGCACTACTTTAAGACATGGCACTTCGTGGCTCTCTACACTTACTCATCTCAAACACATAAAAGAGGGAACCATTATTGGTCTGAAGAGAAAACTGAACCTAAAGAAACCTATACAACCTATGAAAAATTTAAAACCAGAGGATTGATGAGATTCAGTGTTATTAGCTTTGGCCTTCTTCCTGTAGTCTGGGAATAAGACTGACCACAGGTATATCTCTGAATACTTGTCATCCTGTTGGTTGAACATTTCAGAAGAGATTAGGAAATGAAGGTGTTTTCATAGAAATCACTGGGGTAGGCTTTGTGGTAACAAAAAGCCACACCATGACCACATTGTTCCCTCTCTGCTTAGTGGTGTTGATTGTTTTTAATGTGAGATCTCAGATATGACTCCAGTGCAATGCCTACTTCTCTATTGCCATGTTTTCTACATTGGTGATAACAGACTCTAACACTTTGGAACTGTAAGCCCCAATAAATTGCTGCTTCTTCTTCTTCTTCTTCTTCTTCTTCTTCTTCTTCTTCTTCTTCTTCTTCTTCTTCTTCTCAAGTTATTTGGTGATTGGGTGCAAATTACAACATCTTAAGAGATTCCTAAACACTTAGATATGGAGCAGTCAATATCAGAATGTAATCCCAAGAAAAGAGAGTCTTCCCACAATCCTATTACTTGCTGGGTATATCTTTTGAACTTTACCAATAAATAAAGAATAAAAAGAGGATTTTTAAAAAATAAATGTTCTGTAGCATCAGAGGATAATAATCTGATGAAAGAAATTGAGTTTATGAGAGAAAGGGTACCTGGCTAAAATTTAGAGATGTAGTTTCTTAGTTACTAGGGGTTATATGTATTTTATTTCTTTTTACTGAAGTGCAAAGAGCAAGAAGTGTGTGATTTCTTCATGGAAAAGTAATCATACAAGTGTCTTCAGTATTTTTTCTTAAAGTAAATCAGTGTTTTTACTATAACAATGGTATATATTATACCAAAACCAAAGTATGCAGGTACATTTTTCTCCTTTATTTCTCCATTTATAAAGAAAAATCACCTATCAAATGTCTATCATTTATTCTTTCAGAAACATTCTCATAATTCTAGACCAACTTACCTGAATATAATATTTAAAGTTTTATAATTTTTGTGCCTCACCTTTATAGTCACTGTGTAAATAAGATGCTACATTACAGCTTTTTACAAGCAAATGCAATAAATTTACAAAATTATCTTCTTAGGAAACCTGTAACTTAATTTCCACACAAATACAACTTTAGGTGATTTGAATATAAATGAAAGAAAATAAAACGTGAAAAGCTAACTGAAACATGTAATCAAATACAATTAATACTAGCATGCTTCTTGAGACATTTTGTTTTTGGTAGTACTGAGCTGAAAACTCCTAAAGAAACTTATATTTTAATTTTACCAATGAAGGATATTTTTAGAAAAATTCATTTAATCCTTAACATAAAGTGTGTAGTGCATAGCTATTTGATCTTATTTGTGGCATAGATAAATATACACAATATTTATTATGTAATTTATAAATCAAAAGAAAGGCAAGAGTCCAGTCTTAGTACCTGGGTAGATGTCTGGTAGGCTTGGCATAGTGCTCAAGAACGTGGCAGTAAGAGGTACCTGACATGTGGTAGCTTTCATACCATTCATATAATGCATGTGAGCTCTATAATTTTTTGAAGACAATAACTCAGTACATCAGGCAGAAAAGTGATAAGGCTTCACTCTTTGGTCTTCATATGTGCATGCATGAATAGACATACTTAAAATAATTTGAAAAATGTTTGAAATAGGCAAAGCATTACTGTAAAGTGTTTGGAATTCATACACTAATTAATATGGTTTGGAATTAACTATCATATGAATGTCTCCCATTTCTATTAGTTGATTTTTCTTTTTTTCCTTTTTATATATAGACAATTACTCAAGTGGTATATGCTCATATTTTTGTTGATCTCTGCTTCAATAAAATCAACATGAAATTACCAGTGTCTATTACACTTATTTATATGAATGAACAAAACGTCATTGATGTTGCAAAGTAGATTTCAAAAGAAAGTGATCATTTCATGTGGACTTTGAAGCCACTTTATTTTAACAGATGTTATTTATTTTAGTAGATGTTTACTTTTTTATTTCTATGATCCTAGAATTGAAATTCTCAAAATTCAAGCCTTTCTGCACTTCAAGCATCCCTTTAATTTCTGTTCCTATTACCATATAACCTCTCAAGGTTGTCAAACTTTAAAACTCAAGTAACTTTTACACATTTTTTTGCAATCCAAATCAATGAAAATGTAGCTGGCTCACACTCCATGAACATAGCTGACACAAAGGTCAGCAGTGATCTCCAGCTCAAAAAAAAATCAATGTGCAACTCCCATATTATATCCAAACTTGACAATGGCAAGAGACTTCTGCCTGAAACTTCTCTAGTTGGCTTATATGCCTCTCTGTATGGCTTATGTGGTTCATCTGATCTTTAATTTTTAAATGTCAGACTATCCCATTGAACAAAATTTCTATCAATATCGTACAAAATATACTATTACAGTGTTGGTTTTACTTCATTGGAAAATATTAATAACAATTATTCATCAATGATTTACAAATGTTAAATTTGGAGTAAATTGATTTTGAAAAGCAGAACAGATCACTAATTCCTCCTACTTTGATATAAGATATGCAATGCGTATAAAATTTTAAAAATTAATTTCAAATAAAGTCTTAATTTTTCTTTGTCATTTGCACCTTTTTTTCTTTTTCTTTTTCTTTTCTTTTTTGGATCACCACATTAAACTATGTGAAAGTTAGTGGTGTTTTAAAGAACACCTTTTCTTTTTCAGCATCCATAGGGTCTTTTTTGCTTTTCCTATCTTCTGTTAATCATTACTTCTCCCAATGACCTACACCCAGGGCTGCAGTGCAACCAGAGCCTCAAATGTGCTAAAAATGTAAATTTTGCTATGTCCTGACTTTCTTTGCTTCTTTATACTCTTTGTTTGTCTAATTGTACTTATTCTGTACTCTCTCTTATAATGTCACTACTCTTAGACTTACTCACCTTAATCCAATATCATATCTTACCTATCCCTTTCTGAAGTATCTGTAAGAGTTTTTTACTTTGTTCTTTTATTACTGTGATAAAACACTGACCACTACACATTTGGGAAAGACAGGGTTCATTTTACCTTATATATTATGTCATTAGGGGAAGCCAAAGCAAGAATTCAGTCAGAGGAAATAAAATTGTAGGAAAGAATTAATGCAGAGATCAGGGATGAACATGGCTTACTGGTCAGGTCTATGGTTTACCACAGAAGATAACCTGTCCTGGGGTAGCATTGTTCACAGTGGAGTGAACAATTTCATGTCAATCATTTTCCAAGAATATGTACCTATCATCTTCTTGACCAGATAACCCAATGAAGACAACTCCTAAATTGAAATCTCTTCATCAAAAATATGTGATATTTGTATCAAATTGGCAAAACTTGGTACAAGGTATTTGTTTCCAAATATTTTCATATTCTGAACTTGGCTATAGTTCTGAATTTAAGAGAAAACATTACTCAATAAAATATACCCTCATTTATTTTATTTTAATGTTATTCTTTTAGTTGTACCAAAAATAATACTTGAGAGAGATCTTTCTCAGTATCCAAGAATTTTTGAAATTTCACTTTTGAAATTATATTTTTATCCACTACAACTCACTTTTCTTTCATACTTCCTTCTTTTATTGGCTTTCTGCTTGGAACATGCATCCATAAATTATGACAAGTAGGAAACTTATTATTAGTTATGAATGCTCAGACTTAATATGGGCTTGTTTTGTTTTCTCTTTAACTTAAACTGTTTCTCTTCATCTACCTTTTGTCTTAGAGATTTTTACCTTTCTTTTATTCTTTCTGTCCTACTTTCCTGCTTTATCCCTGGCTGGCTGGCAGCTTCCTGGCTGGTTGGTACTTGGCATCTCCTTCTCTTTCTTTTTCATTCTTTCTTGAGGATACATACTTTCTCCTTATTCTTCTGCCTTATTTCTTATTTCTTCTGCCTTCAAGCCTCACCTATCACTCTACTGCCTAGCAATTGGCTATTTAGCATTTTATTGGACCAATAAGGTGCCTTAGACAGGCAAGGTAAAACAAATGGAGCACATCGTTATACAGTTAAACAAATGCAGCATAAACAAATATAATACATATTTACATAGGTAAAGTAATGTAATATTCCACAACACCCTTCTAAACACCAGATCTGTAAATTTATACTATTACCACATAGTCCTAAGAACATCAAATATTTTCTTCTATTGTCAATATAACTAAGTAAATAAACTCCGTCTTTAACATGATTAGATATCATGTTTTCTTTACTTTGACATGACCCAAGCTATTGTAGTTTAATAAGGATCAGGATAAGCAAATAGGCTGAACAGATGTTTATTCAGGGAGAAGTAACTTACAACATAGACAGATGAACACCAATAGTTTCCACCGGATGTTCTCCTGCCTATGTCTTGGCAGCAAGAGAGCACTCCATGGCTCCTCCTCAGACCTAATTCCCCACATCTCTTCCACCCCTGTCTCCACACCCAATGGGTGTGGTCAGTGCCACAAATGTGGAAAAAGTGAATATCTCACTATACCAAGCCCTTGCATTTTCTCTTTCCTTGATTAAATCCATGTGGGCCCAGTGCTCTCCTCAGAGTTCCTCAGGTAGGCTTCATCCAGCACAGATCCATTGTGTGTACAGTCTCTTCACTACAGAGGTCATTTCTCAACATGATCTACAATGCTTACTATCCTTATTTTTGCCTGTTTCTGTTCAAACTGCCTCTACTCAAGGAAAATATAACTGACCACATTGAACAAATGATATTCCTTCCTCAGTCATCTCTTTATTATATAAATAAATGATATAAATAAATAAATAAATTTATATAATAAACAAATTTATTATATAAATTCTTATAAGCACCTAATCTTGTTTATTTGCTTAGATATTGATTTTTATCTCCTACACTCCAAAAATCCCAACAAACTACAAACAAAAAAATAATAAAATAAAAAAACAAATGTTTTGAAGCTTAAAGGGATTAATTCCCAAACTTATTAATCCACCTTGTTTGTTTTTTAAGTATTTGACTAATTTGTCTTTCAAAAACTCAAATATATTTAAAAATGTAAGGAAAGTGCTTCTCTTTATAACAAGGTTACTTTTCTATCACTGTTTAAATTCTTGAAATAATCATTTATTTTGCCCCTAATTTCAGATTGTAAAACTTTTATTATTTAACATTTCATATGTAATTTCACTATTAATATTATTTTCATTGGTATTTTATTATAATTATAATTATTTTTATCATTGACTGTGCTGGTTTATTTACTATATGTGTGAGCCACATGTGTGGCTGTAGTACTTATGGATGCATATTTCCTTAGTGAGCACACAGTTAATGTTTAGTGTCATCTTCTTTCCCATGTATAATGATACTGCATCTCTATTGAGCTGGGGCTGCCATTTGATAGACTGCCTGACCATTAATCTCAAAGGATCCATGTATTCCTATCTGTCCAGTGCTATGGTTATAAATACTCATCACTGACACGAACCTTTCTTGGGAGCTGGCTATCACAACTCAGATCCTTATAATTTAACAGCATGTGCTTTACTGACTGAACCTAGTCCACAGCCCTGAAAATGAATACGTTTATTTCAGGCGCAAAAAATAAGTGAGAAATTAATAATTTACAGATTAATTTTATTTTCTCTCATATATGTAATTAGTAAAAACAAATAACTATATTTAGTATTAGTTCTTTGAGAATTTCCTAAAATGTGATTTAACTATGTTTATTACTTCTACATCAATTCTTCCAAGATATACATCTTTTCCTGTTCATCCATTTTTTCACTTATTTTTCTTCATAAGATGAATTTGTGCTGTACAAATAGTGGATGTTTAGCCTTTCATTGGTACACAGACAATTTTACCATAGGCCACTCTGTTAAAGAAAATGTACTCTCTGTCTTTATAGGTAATCATTACCAACAGCTCTGTGACTAAAGACAAGGTTTTATGCATACTTTAATCTCTTTTCTTGACTTTGGTCTACTCTGGCTTGTCTTATCACTTATACATGGTACAACTGCTGGAATTTGGTTAGGGTTAGGGTTAGGGTTAGGGTTAGGGTTAGGGTTAGGGTTAGGGTTAGGGTGTGCAGTTTACATGTTGTGTTCATAAGCCAGTTTTATCAAAGTCATACATGTTTTCAGGCTCTTAATTTTTTTATCTCCCATCTTTTGCAATAACTCCAGAGCATTATGAGGGAGCAGAGGCATGGTCTATACCTTCTATTTATGGTTGAGAATTTTGAACTCTTAATAACTGATACCTTAGCCAGTTAAGGTCTCTTTGTTAATTACTACTACAATATCACATTCATTTTCTGATGAATATTGGGAGGTATACTATTTTATGGTTATAATGACAAGTCATTAGGAGTCAGTTTACAAGTAAAACTTCCAATGTCTGTTACACTGCTCATTTAATCTAGAGAAATTTAGAAAAAAAAAAGCAATACTGTTACAACTGAAATTTCTATAAAACATTAAAGTTGTGTTTAGAGAATAAAACTTTTATGAGATGATCTTAAGGACTGACTAAATATATATTCACCCATCTGTTGCTCCATCCACATAGCCAGCTGTAAAGATTAAAAGTGAAAAAATAGAACAGAATAGGATACAGTGTAAATTCCTAACTCTGTTTTCAATAGCATAAACATCTGCTTTCATGTCAGGAAATTGCTCCTTGAACCCTAAAATGCCCTTGAAGTTACCCTTGAATTTTTCTTCCTCGTGAAGAATTATGATTACAAAATTAAAGAATATAAGCAAAGTGACATATTTTATATTTTCTAAAAGATTCAGTGGTGCAGGTTGCCACAATCTGTTAGAAAGTGGCATGCCTTAACTATTAAGGTGTAATACATCCAAGTATCAAACCACACTGAAATCAAACCCCAAGGGATATATACATAGAAAATTTATGCCATCTCTAGTTGCTAGTTGCAGTATTCAAATAAGTGAAAAAAATATGGTTTCTAATTGGAAATAGGTAGGGAATTCAGGGACAGGATATTTAATTAACATATTTGTGGTTAGGACAGAAATTCATGGCTGGTATCTCAGCAAGTTCTTAGACCTGTGGGATCACTATTCCTTCAAGTGGTCAGCAAGCCTAGCATAATTGATCTGAATTAATCAAAGTACAATTTAAATCATTTATTTGAGATAAATGTATTATGAAAACTGTTTCCTGTGTGAATTTGATTTGCATGCGAGAATGTGGTGCAACATAATATGATAATATTAATAACTTTCTAAAGTGAGGTCAACTTATTGCAATGAATTTCTAAAAATTGTTAAATTTTACAAAACTCTATTTGGCCTGGCATAATATTTTATATAAGAATAATTATCCATTTTAATTATTAGGATGTCAAATACAGATAACAACATAATATAGTTAGCTATTACCTCTTAACATATGTTCCTATTTATACCTAAACACAGACTGCTCAGTCATTAATGTTACTTGTATGTATATGTTTCTACAGTTGGAAGTTTGGTATTGCATAATCTTTTGATGTACCATCTGCTGGGGAAGACTATTCCTCTGGCTGTCACTATCCCTTCATTGCCTATAGTTGTAACTGATTCTAGCTCTGTGTGTCTTTTGATCATATCTTTTCCAACACATCCCATTACACCCTGCTTCAATATTAACTTAATACCATGTTCTTATTTCCTTCAAGACCAATGTGAAGATCCAAAAGTACAATCAGTTAATGCACAGTATGTAAATGAGTTTTTTAAATATTTACTATTTCATTTCTATATTGTTTTATTTATTCTAGTCTATTGTTTTAATTATAACATATGTGAAGTAGTGCACATGGCAGCCAGGTTTACCTTGTAATTATTATATGGTGAAGAATAACCTTGAACTCTTGATATCTCTACTTTTATGTCCTAAGAACTGTAATGAAAAGCATATATGATCATTTTGAATAATAAGTTAGACTTATCAAATAACTTTAATACTATGACCACAAAGTGAAAAATCTTGATGGTCACTTTTTGACCATAGAGATCAAATAGAACTATGCATTAGGCTATACAAGTTACTATGAAAAGCATCATGTACTAGCTTGCTTAAATGACAGAAATTGATTTTCTCACATTTTTTGCAGTGCAGAATTCCTAGTTAAAATACCTGCATATTTGATTTTTCATAAACCTTTCACCTGGGTTTTCATACGACCACTCAGATAAAATGTCCTTGGTATGCAGACGAGTCCCTTTTAGCTCTATCCTCAGATGACTTTTTTTTCTGTGGATTAATTACCTGATTTTTCTTTATTGTCTCAGTGAAATGTATTTTTTTCCTATTCCCTTATAAAGGGACCCAACCCAGTTGGATATGTGTCACATTCATAGTATCTACTTTGACATTATTTATAGGCATACTCTTCTCAAATAACCACATAAAGAATTAATTATAAATGTTTGTCAAATAGCTTAGGTTTGAATTTAACTAGTTTTCATTACTTAAAGTAACCCATTTCTACTAATGTCATGCCCTGAGGATCCTTTATCTCATGCATGTAATTCCCATCCTATTTGCTCTGCATCTCATTTCATCTCCTAATTCTCACTTTTACCAACATTTTCTTAGTCTGGTTTTGCCACATAACCTTAACCTACATAGTTATGTGGCAATCCATTCGTTATGTAACTATTGAGAGTAACTTATATTTATAGTGTACAATGATTGTTCCACAGCAATTACATAGCTCCCTATAGGCAATATGTTTCAATAAATTGACATTGTAAGATCTTAATCAGAGTCAATAACTGTTATTTTCAATATCTAAGTCTATATTTAAACATATACTGATATGAATACCTGGTATAAGAATAAATCTAAACATCACTGATACCATATGTGTGTGAAACATGAAGTCTGGTTTATCCTTTTCAAAATACTTTCTTAGCTGTTTGTTTGTGAAAACAGAAAATTTAGCAGCTTTAAACTCTTCAGTGCCAGTGATTAAAAAGAACAAAATGAGAAAAAGGGAATAAAGAAGAAAATGTAGAACGTTCCAAGCAAAAGGAGCAAACACTAATATATGCATGTATATATGAGTATAAACACATTAATAAATCTTTTAAAATAAATTGATACAGATGCAAATTGTATACATTATAGTATATAGATTTGTTAATTTCTTATTATGAAATGATTTTAATCTCTCTCTCTCTCTCCTAAACCCTATCCCAACTGACCATCTTTGATTTATATCCTTGATTTATTTCCATACCTCCCCATCCTCAAGTCAAAATTCATATGCACATGAATGTGTATGCAAATATGAAAATACTTGCTGAGTATCTTTTTGTTGTTTATGTGTAGATGGATTCAAGATTAGCTACCATGCATTGTTTAACCACTGGGTGGTCTCATGCCTGCTACATGGTATTTCACTTCCTCTAGCAGACAATTGTTGCTCGTAGTTCACAATTTAGAGAATAGGATCTCTATTTTTGTTAATCCTTTTACATGTTCATTGATGTTGCTTCTGCTCTGGTCTTATTTATGTAGCCACTACTAAAAATGACTCTTCCAGAGTAAACTTATTATGGCTCTTTTAATTATTCTACCTTCCCCTTTCTTCATATTTCATGAGGTGAAAAAACACAATATCTGTAGTTTTGATTATCAATATATTATTGGCTCATCACTGCAGATAGATCTATGTAATTTATTTAGTTATGATTTTCTGTACCCATGTTTAAATGCTGTAAGAAAAACATATTTGATGAGATCTAGTAGCTAGTTTTTCCTCTGAGTATAAAGGAATATTTTAAAAGTAGTAAGGAATTATGCTTACCTAGACAAGACATCGTGTTATGTATTGTTCTACGGTCTATGTCTTATCACCCCAGGAATATGGTAAACTTTCCAATATCAGGCATGTTTTCCCTCCTATTGAGCAGGCCTTATGTTCAACAACCAGACATGATGAATTTGTCTTGATTTTCTGCCCTGCAGAGCTATTGTAATGGTTATACATTAAGTAAAAGAAAAATCTTACTTTTTATAGCACACCCTTGTCTGTATTCATTGTCAAATAAGAAAACTGATGGACTCTATGAAGGGACTGTCCAGCTTTGCATTAATTTCTTTTCCCATGTCTTTTTCTGGTGTCTGCTGCAAAAGCTGACAGCCTCCTTATGAAAGATTGTACATCCCTCTTTTCTAAGTAGTTTCTCATTTTTAAAGTGTGGTTGGGCTGTGAAATTTTGAAAATTTGAAGTCCTAATTCTTTAACAAGTGTTTATTAACAACTCCTTCACTTTTCATTTTCAGCTGAGTTTATAATTGAATTAATAAAGAGAGAATGATACACAAAGTCAACTGCTTGCTTACACATATTGTAAGTTATTGTTTTATTGTTTCCAAACTCTTCATAAACAGTATGCGAATTTTTAAAATTCCTTAATGTTTACTTTAAATGACTATTAACTTTAAATTTGTAAATGTTTGTTATATCATTTCAAAATGTATTCAGCCATCCAAGTTTTAAGGATTTTCAATAAAATATTTGTAAACACTAAGGGTATATACTGCAAACACATAGACAATATCAAGGGTAAACAAAATGATAGATTTCACTGACTAACTCTTATTTAAGGATTAATGGTCTTCATACTGGTTGGTTTGATATGAACAAATAAATTTAGAATCAAATTATACTTTGGTATGTCATTACCTTTTTAAATGCATAATGTACTTTAGGATGAGTTGTTCATGCTACTATAAAATATTTATGTCTTGGACTCTCACAATGAACAATTAGAAAGTTGCCTAACATAATAACTAGCAGACATTGGATAAGATAAAGTGTTGCATCATAGTTTATGAGACATGGGAGCAAAAGTAGAAATCTGTCCATTTATCTTAACTTTAAGCATTACGGTGATTTCAAAAATTGAAAGTCACAGACTACGTTGTTTAAAATGCTCAGCATTCTCAATGAAATAAGTGTAAAACAGATAGAGAGGAGTATTGGATTGTAGAATTTATGTGATAGGGCTCTACTGAGGTAACATGAGCAGGAAAATCCTTAGAAGATTAGAGAGAATCTTCACCATTTATTCTACAGTATCTCCATAAAAAAGTCACTTTCCACAGAAAGAATGAAAAGTATTTTATCTATTCCCAGGGCTCACCATCATGAGAATAATGCTAAAGCTTTGCTCAGACAAGAGAGAAAGATGTAGGCATCAAAATAAAAACTTGTCTGAAATAGGCACATTTGGTATATGTCTGAAACATCTGTGGGGTTACATCAGCTTAGACCTATGTTATCAAAATTTTTTTTAAAAAAATAGTCACTAGGAATCAAACTACCTTTCAAATAATTCAATGGTAAGAGGAATCAAGGTCTTTTTAATTATACAATATTTAACTTTAAAATTATAATTTAGACCCTTTCCCCCATTATTTTTTTTTCCTTCTAGACATTCTCATATACAAGCCCTTCTTGGTCATAAAATTAAAGCCTCCATTTTCTTTAATTTAATATATATATAGTTCATATATATGATAATTATATGTATATCTTAAAAATAAGAGTACAGCATCTCAGTTACTATAGTGTTTATTATTGTATACAAATTTGTGGCTGACCACTTGCAATTAGATAACAAATTGAGGGCTTTTCTGTAAGACTATTTCTCCTGCTTTTAGCATTCTCTTTCCTTGTCTAAGAGGGGCACCATGAGATTTCTCTTTTCCAAGATCGCTAGTCCATTGGTGTTCTTATTCTTAGCATTGCTTAGACAACTGTGCGGAGGAGACTTAACTCTCTACCTATCATAGAAAAATAAGGATCAGGACACATAGAAAAGTGACTGACAAACTGAAAATACAGATGGGACAGTTTGAAATTTCCTGTTTGCTAAGAAGTCTGCCAGACAAGCGATGGCCTATAAGCTGAAGATGCAACAATACAGAAGAACTTCAAGTAACTGACCAGGCAGTGAGTTTTCTCTGTCATTTCTTGAGTTTCTATTTTATCGTTCTGTGGTCTTTGAGGGAGTTGAAGTCAAATAGTTATGGTTATAGTTTTCCTTAGTTAGGATTAAAGATAAGTCTATAGTCTAAGACTTTAGACTCATAAGGATAGGATAAATTATGGAATTTTTTCTTTAAATCTTGCTAAATATTAGTCAACTTAATATTGTTAACTATAGTTCTTATTTTATAACTGTTTTGTCATATTTTTACTATGTTAAAGTTAAAACCCTTCCTTTTATTTAGACAGAAAAGAGGAGATGATGAGAGATGTTATTTTGTAAATTTGTTTCTCTTATTGGTTAATGAATAAAACATGGTTGGTAATAGGAAAGCAAGATAGGCAGGATTAGGAGACCAGGATGATTCTGGGAGATGTAGTAGGGAAGAGGCAAGATGTAGGACATGAGAGAAGAGGTCCGGACCCTCTCTAAGGTAAGATAAGACCATGTAGAAACACTTAGAATAATAAAAATAGGTTAATATTAAGACAGAGGTAGCCTTTAAGAAACACTAGTAACAGGCCAATAGCTTTATATCTAACAGTGTGTCTCTGTGTTTTATTTGGGACTGACACAGCTGTGGGACCAGGAAGGAGGGAAACTGCTTGTAACAAAAATTTTTGTGACATTTCTAGAAGAAACAATCTTACAAAAAACTTAAGTTCCTTCACCTATTAAAATTTCTCCATATCCTAACAGCAGTCATTGTTCTCTGCACATCTATTGGGCTTGTGAGCCACATGGTCTCTTGCTTGTTCTCTTCATTTAGCTCTTTTTATAATGTTATTTTGTTGTTGCTGTTGTTGTTGTTTTCAATCTGTTGCAAAGAAAAGTTTCTGTGGGTATAAGAATAACTGTTTAGAATGTTGTCATGAATTGTGCTGCTTTAGGAAAATGAATTTTATTGGGTTGCCTCCAAGATCCATAACTCATTACCCCAAGGTAGTTGGTAAAATGTCTGGCATGCCTTCCTTCTTGCTAAAAGGGCATAGTTTAATCCAAGAGCTGTTGTTTGATGTAAAGGTGTTTGTGTCACTATTTTACCATTAAGGTTAGTTATTGTCTTGTATAGGCATCTCAGCTGGGGTTACTTTCGTTCATTGAATGTTTGTATGGTACAATCTGGTACTGTAAAATCTAGTCCTCAAGAAGTGTGCTTTCAGGTTACACTCAGTTTAAGTTTTGTGTGTCCTGAGTTTGAAGTGCTTAAAGAAATAAAATGTTACCATTAATCACTGGAAGGTACAAAATGAAACATAAATAAGTTACAATGCTTGCTAGTCTCTTGGAAATTCTGTCTGGTAATTCAAAATGGAGACTTGCCCACTTGATGTTGGGTTTTGTTAATTTATGACTTTTATGGATAACATTGTCTGCCTAGAAAGGAAAATTTTATTTAAAGTGTAAATGTATCTGTATACACACATTTAAATTATTATAGATAATTTTATGCAGATAGGTAATAATATGATCTGTTATGAAAATTTCAGACTTCTTTATTTTAATATTTCCCTCCTGTCATTCATCTGTATTTATCTTCCTCCATTAATCACCCACACACAGGTTTCCAATTTTGCCCTTAAAATCACTCTTAGTCCTCACTCCTGAAATACTTATTCCTTTATTTTGGTTAAGATTAGTATCTTGGATATAAATATTTTGGTCTATTTTTATCATGGAACATTTTCTTCCTCTTATAATTATGGAAGATATTTTTTCTCATTATATTACTCTAGGTTGGTCCTCACAGTATTTGTAGACAAGAAATACATTTCTCCAGCCTCTTCTGGCTTTCACAGTTTCCATTGAGGAGACAGCTTTTGTTCTGATTGGTTTTCCTTCATATGTGAGACCCATTTTTCCTACCAGCTTTCAATACACTTTGTTATGTATTCTTAGTGGTTTACTGTGATATTACATGGCTCATTTCTTTTCTAACCTTTTCTACTTTTTGTTACATATGCTTCTTGTATTATCTTGGGTATGTTTTTCCTTTATTTGGAGAAATTTTCTTTTTTAATGTTATTTGATATCTGATATATGCCACTTGTACACACATACCCCTGCCAGCAAGGAAGACTCGACACCAGGAAGATCTTCTTCATGCAGTTTTAATCAGGATCCTTGAACATGCTTCCTCTGACCCGTGGGAGCCCGGGGGACCCCTGCACAGGCTTAAATCCCCTTGCACTAACCAACCCCAGTGAGCTACGTGGACCCTGCAGATAGGCTACTCTAACACGGAAGCAGAAAGGCTGAACAGACTTAACCAAATAAGGGCTTGTTTATGCCAGAGAGCTCTCATCCTTGGGGAGATGGAAGGCAGAAGCCAGCACCATCTTTAAGGTGCAGCACTTCGAGGCTCTCTACAGCCATTGACCTTGATTCTTATTCCTCATCTATTTTTATAATTATAGGCTTCTTCTTTTCATGGTACACCACATTTACTTTATTGTCTCTTTATTGTCATTTTATTTTAAAAAATATTCCTAGAATATTTTATCTAGATCCTCTACTCTATTTTTGAATCATGATGATATATCTTCTGATTATTTCATTCTACCTGTAGGACTACTCTTTGAGTTTCTTAATTGAATTTGTGAGTTTTTAAAATCCACTTTCCTTTCTTTGAATTTTGTGATCAGATTATCTATTATCTTTATTATTTGCTTCAGCTTTATTTTTGAGTTTTCATAAGCATCCTTTCCACATTTATTCTTATTTATTCTCTTTAATTTGAATGAGTTGTTTCTTTGTGTATACATTAATATCCTTAACTTATTTGATAAAGTTTTGTTGTTTGGTTCATTTGTTTTTGTTTGATTTTTATTCTGTGTCTCATAGTTTGTCTAAGTAATTCTTATTGGGAAACATCACTATTGGACAGATTAATTTTGAAAAAGAGGAGATATTCCTTTGGTCTTTCATATTATTTCACTTTTTACAATTAAATAAGGGTATGTGGACTTCTTTTGTGATCTCTGTTTCTGACATGGACAAAGCATGCTGAAAAAGAACACAGATCGTACTTGAGCATAAAAGGTGAATAAAGCCTGGTATACATTGCTGTGATGGATTTCATGATGTAGACCCTGACCCAATCCCGGAGTTTGGTGATATATCTATAGCTTCATAAGTGGGATCAATTGAGAAGATGTAGCAGATTGACCAAGCAAAACACTGCTAAAGGATTTTCATGATATAGCTATACAGATTAATGGATAGTGGTATTGGTGGAGCCTGAAGCTATATGAGGCAGAGCATGTCTGGGAATAAAACCAGAGTCTGAGACGATAAGTGTTGGGGTGGTCATGCTAGACAGAGGCGCTCATTTTAGGACCTGGGCTTGCTTTAGGCTTGTGTGGAGAGGAGAATTTAAAAGGCTCACCTTGATAAAGAAATGTAACTACAAAATTTTCTTAATAATTGAAAGCACTTTATTTAGTCATTTACACATGCCATATATATGCTATCAGAAAAAAGTAAAGCTCTCCCTGCAGAGGGAAGAACAGATATTTTGTTATAGAGAGAAGTGTTGGTGATCATTAGACTGGAACACAGATTCAACTTAGTCAAATACCATGCTTCAACATGAAAAGAAATTTATTGAGTCTTTTTAGATTTCAGAGAAAACAAAGAAAGTCATTGAAGGTGTTTTTCAAATACAAGGGAGATACATGAGATATGCAGGTGATCACAAAACTGGGCCAATTCTGATATTAGTTTTATTGCTGTTTAATAACATTTTTGCTTTTATTTCCTGTTTGGCATAAGCTAGTAGCCTATTAGTAAGAAATTTGTGGACAATAACTAATTAGTTTTTAATTGTGTCACTTCAAGTATCATCAGAAAACAATATGAAATATAATTTATTGAGAGGTTATAATTAGAGTTATTAATTTTCTGCCAATTCAAAATTGTAAAATATATGACATTATTTGAGTTCAATCATATAAAATTTTTATAAAAAAATAAGTAAGACATCCTCTTTATGATTCTCAGATGTGACATATCAAACATATCCATTTATTTCATGGATCAATACATTGCACAATTCACTTTTGTTTAAAAGTATAAAATTTGAACAGGCCTATCTTGGGATTTGTTTTTTTTTTTTTTTCAGTTACTATGTTTAAGGTGGCAGGAGTTTGGAGATTGTATTCATCAAGGGACTTGCACGTTTATGGGATTATGTAATAGATGTGTACTGCCCACGGAACAGTTTGCTAACATTCTAGCTTTTGGCCTTTTAAAAACACTGAAGGTGGCTATCTAAGATGAATGTCCCAAGAAATAATTTGCCAAATGCTATAATCACATTGCAAAGATCTTTGTAGAAAATATTTGATGGGAGATGTCCTTCTGTATGCTGTTTCTCTTATTGATTGATGAGTAAATGCTGATTGGCCAGTAACCAGGCAAAAAGTATAGGAAGACAGAGAGTGAGTGGCCAGGGGGACACCATTAGGTAATATACTGGATGTTATAGTAAGCCACATCCGTGTTGCAATATATAGTTTAATATAAATGGATTAATAATTAAAAGAGAGCTAGACAGTAAGAAGTCTGGGTCATTGGCCAAACAGTTTATGATTAAGGTAAGCCTCTTTGTGTTTGTTTTGGACTAAAAGTCTGTTGGACCAGGAGAGAAAGAAACCTCATGTACAAATACTAACAGCCAATCTATGTATATATGATGTTGTTAAAATTAAATTAGTAGGTTGATATCCAGCATAAATATGTATTTTTACCAGAATGAAATAAAAGGGATTATACAAGGTTTATTTTTAAATAAGAATAAATAAATCAGGGAACTAATCCAAATATCATTCGTCAGTAAAAAATACATATACTATACCAATGCAAGTGAGCTTAGTCGGTGAAGTATTATAAAAACTTCTGCTATGTATCACATTATGTATGAGTTCACAGGCTTATCTTTGAGGGAATGCTCAAAGCAAAGCTAAATATTTGATGACATGTCACTCAATTTGTGTAAAAACACTGGGGTACATAAACAAAAGGTATGAAGGTTCAAGAGAAACTGAATGTTACCTTGAATAAAGTATATTGGTCATATAAAGCGTTACAAGTGGAGCGGGAAATGGGATGGGAAGGTGCTCGGGGTGCATAGGAGGGTGGAAGAGAAGGAGGGTCGAATGGATGGAGAGGGAACTGGGACAGATATGTAAAATAAGAAAATAAAGTGTCTTGCTGGGTTTTTCTCTTAATATAAGAGATCTATGAAGTTTTCTTTTGGGGAATGATTAGAAAAAAAGAAAACTTTAAAGTGGGAAATTAAAACAATTAGCTTAGAGGATCCAGTTATAGGAATCTATCTCTTAAATATTATTACATATCATATTTAAGTCATTGAATGCTTCTCTCCAAAACCTATATGTAGATAAAATAAAAAATGAAAGCATAATATCACACTTTAAACAACAGAATAATTATAACCAATTTAAAAATGACAGTGCCATAATATGTATGTTTTATTATGACAATCTCTTCTGATTTGGAATAATACTTATGTACACTGTGAAGATATTTTACTCGTATTAGTTTAGTAAAAAGCTAAATGATCAATAGCTAGGTAGGATTTTCAGGGTCGAGAGGATCCTGGATAGAAGGTGGACACACCAAGGGACACAAAGCAAGCAGGGCATATAGGAGCAGAGGTAACAACAATCATAAGTCATGTGTCAGCAGATAAATTAATAGAAATGTTTTAATTTAAGTTTTAAAAGCTAGTTAGAATTGAGACTTAAGCTATTGGCAAAGGTTTCATAATTAATAATAGTTACTCTGTTATAATTTGGGAGCTGGAAGTTAAGTGAGTTTATGCAGTCTTAATTTAATTATTTAATTCTGGTATGTGGAACTTATACAAAAAAACTGTCCATTTTTTTTTTTTTTTTTTTTTTTTTTTAGATTTTCCATTTTTGTGGAATACAGGTTTTTGAAGTGTGACCTAATGGTTCTCTGCAATTCATTAGTGTCTGTGTAATTTCCTAATTTTCATTACTGATTTTGTTCATTTGGATATTCTTTTTCTGCCTTTTGGTTATCATGGATAAGGGCTTTTCTACACCTTTTTTTTCCCCCGTGGATTTTTTTGTGTTAATCTCTTTGTTTCCATTCTATTGATTTCATCCCTCAATTTGATTATTTATAGTTATCTACCCATCCTGCATGAGTTTGCTTCTTTTTGTTCTAGAGCTTTTAGGTTGGCTTTGAAGTAGCTATTGTGAGATGTAATCACTTTATGCTATGTACTTACCTCTTAGCATTGCTTTCATAGGGTTCCATAAATTTGAGTATGTTGTGTTTACACTTTCAATGAATTACAGGAGTTTGTAATTTCATTCTCTATTTCTTCTTTGACCCAGTGGTGATTCAGTTTCCAAGAGTTTTAGGCTTTCTGAACATTGTGTTGTTGTTGTAACCTTACCTTCACCCATAGTGATCCAGTAAGATGCAGGAGATTATTATTTCATTTTTTTGTTTTTGTTTTTCTTTTCTTATCTTTCGTTTTTTTTTCTTTTTTGTATCTATTTAGATTTTCATTGAAACAGAGTATGTAGTCAATTTGAGAGATCATTCCATGAGTTGGTGAAAAAAGTTATAATCTTATATGTTTAGATGAAATTTTCTATAGATGTCTGTTAAGCACATTTGAGTCATAAGGTCAATTATGTTCTTTATATGTTGCTTGGCCTTTTTCATTTGCAGCTCTTAATAGTCATGTGTTATGTATGTTCTTATTGTTTTGATTATTATGTCATCAGAGGACATTTTGTCCCATATGTTTGTTGTTCTTTAAGCTTCTTAGATCCTTACATACATATTATTTTTAGGTCAGGAAAGTTTTTTTCTATAATCTTTGATGTTGTTGAATATATTTTCTGTGCCTTTAGCTGGTTTTCTTCTCCTTCTACCTCTATTATTCTTAGCTTTGGTCGTTTCATGGTGTCCCATATTTCCTGTATGATTTGTGTTAAGACTTTGTTGGATTAAACATTTTCTTTGATTTTTCAACTACTTCCTCTATTTTATCTTCAACACCTGAGGTTCTTTCTTTCATCTCCAGCCTTCTGTTGGTTAGTCTTGCATTTGTATCACCTATTTACCCAGATTTTCAATTTTCAGAATCCCCTTGATTTGTGTTTTCTTTAATTCCTCTATTTCAATTTTCAAGTCTTACTCTTTACTTCACCTGTTTTGTTTGTTTGTTTGTTTTTGTTTTGTTTCTTTTTGTTTTTTTATTTTCCTAGCCTTTCTTTAAGGGACTTACTGATTTCTTCCAATTTTTTTTTGTTTGGTTTTTTCTCAATTTCTTTAAGGAAAATTTTCATTTCATATCATCTTCATAAAGTTATTTTAAGGTTATTTTCTTTTGCTTCATTTATGGGAGAATGTTCATGTCTTGTTGATTAGAACCCATAGGTTTGGCGGTGCCATATTGCTCTTTATGTTGTTGAATGTATTCTTAAACTGCTGTCTACCCATCTGAATTTAATGTAATTAATGTATAGGTGTTGCTTCTTCCTCCATTCAGTGCAGGTGGAGCCTGTGCTTCTGGGTATCTTGGCTAACTGCATGCAGGGACTGTGATGGGAGTGGAAATGGCACAAGTAATTCTCTTTATATGTTGGTTCTGACTGTGGCATCATAAAATGAATTGAGCGATGTTGCTTGTGATTTTTGTTTTGTAGAATACTTTGATACATATTGGCTTTATCTTTTTTGAAAATCTAGTAGAATTCTGCAACAAAATTTATCTGGCTATGTAATTTATTTGGTTATGAGACTATTGCTAACAGCCTCTATTTCACTAGTGGTAGTAAGTCTGCTTAAATAAACTTATCTAATATTAATTTAACTTTGGAAACTGATACCTATTGAGAAAACAGTCTTTCCTCAGTGTCGGTTGTTTTGTCCCCTTTTCCTTCCTGGTAAGGGTTTTTGATCTTTTTGATTTTCTCAAAAGATTAACACTTTCATTCACTTATCCTTTGTATTGTTCTCTTTCTATAATATTTATTTTAGTCCTAAGTTTGAACATTTCTTTTTAAATTTTCATTTATTTAAAATAATTGTTGTTTTACATATCAAATACAGTTGCTCTGTTCTCCCTTCCTCCTACTTCCCCAATACATTCCCTCCACTCCACCAACCATCCATTCCTCAGTAAGGGTAAGTCCTTCCATGAGGAGTCAACAAAGTCTGGCATATCAAATTGAGTCAGGACTAAGCCCCTTTCCCTGTATCAAGGTTGAGCAGGTATCCCTCCATCGGGATGGACCCCAAAACCCCAGATTATGCACTGGAGTTAAATCTTGGGCCTACATTCAATAGCCTACATTCCTGTACTGGCCATGGAATAGAAATGTCACCCTCATTTAGAGGGTCTAGTTTGCGTCTATGCTGGCCCCCCAGCTATCAGTCCAGAGTCAGTGAGTCCCCACTGGCTATAGTCAACAGTTCTGTGGGTTTCCACATCAAGGTCTTAGCCCCTTTGCTCATATAATCCTTCCTCCCTTTCCTCCCTCTCTTAACTGAATTCCCAGAACTCATTCCAGTACTTAGCTGTGGATCTCTTAATCTGCTTCCATCAGTTACTAGATGAAGGTTCTATAATGACAATTATGGTCATCAATCTGATTAGAGAGGAAGGCCAGGTCAGATACTCTCTTCACTATTGCTAGGAATCTTCTATGGGATCATTCCTGTGGATTCCTGGGAGTTTCCTAGCACCAAATTTTTCCCTAACTCTATAATGGGTACCTCTATCATGATTTCTCTCTCCTTGCTCTCTCTCTCTCTCTCTCTCTCTCTCTCTCTCTCTCTCTCTCTCTCTCTCTCTCTCTCTGAATCCCTCCCTGTCCCTCTCTGTCTCTGTTTCTCTCTCCCTGTCCTCCCCTAAATCAACTACCCTTTCCCCTCATATTCTCCCCCCTCTCCTACACTCCCAATTTACTCAGAAGATCTTATCTTTTTCTCCTTCCCAGCTGCATTCATGCATGCCTCTCTTTGGATTCTCCTTGTTACCTAGCTTCTAAGAGTTATGGATTGAAGCTTGGTTATCCTTTTCTTTATATCTGATAAATACTTACGAGTGAGAACATAATGGCTTCTCAGAAAATTGGGAATCAATTTAACTCAAGACCCAGCAATACTTTTCCTGGTTATATACCCAAAGGATGCACATTCATATGACAACGGCATTTGCTCAACTGTAATAGACAGAACCTGGAACCAACCTAGATGCCCCTCACCTGAAGAGTAGATTAAAAATTGTGGTATATTTAAACAATAGAGTATTAATAAGCTGGAAAACATAATGACATATTAAATTGTACAGGCAAATTATTAGCACTAGAAAAAAAAATGCTGAATGAAGTAACCCATATCCACAAAGAAAGACAAACACGGTATGTAATCAGTTTGATTATTTTATGTCATCTATTTATCTTGGGATTGCTTACTTTTTCTGTTCTAGCTCTTTGGTTCACTATTAAAATGCTAATATGAGATCTCTCTGTAGAGAGCTGCGAAATGCCACACCTTAAAGATGGTGCTGGCTTCCGCCTTCCACCTCCCCAAGGGTGAGTGTTTTCTGGCATAAACAAGCCCTTATTTGGTTAAGTCTGTTCAGCCTGTCTGCTTTCACATTAGATTAGTCTATCTGCAGGGTCCACATAGCTCACTGGGGTTGGTTAGGGCAAGGGTACTTAAGCCTGTGTATTTAAGCCTCGGTAAAGAGGCGATAAGGTCTCCGGTAAGGAGCAATGAAGTCCCAGGTAATTTGGGACCAAAGTTAAAGATCACATGGAAATAAGTGACAATAAAGTCTCAGGCATTGAGAAAGAGGTTGTAAAGTACCAAAAGTAAAATTTTCAAAATGAGGACTTCTCAGTCTCATCCAATTTTTCTGGCTCTTCAGGGTCTACTTTTGTCAAAGAAACTTAAAATAAAGAAAAACACACTAGAAAGATTCCTGAGGGAATGCGATGCCATTGCACCTTGGTTAGCAGTTTCGGGAGACCTCATGCTAGCATGCTGGGACAAGATAGGCAGGGATCTTGATTTTGCTTGGGAACAAGGGACGCTAAAGTCCGGAGTCTGACCTGTTTGGAAGTTAGTGTGTAGCTGTACTGAAGACCAGAGGTACTGTAAAGAGGCGATGGAAAAAGTGAAAGCTGAGATAGAAATGTTACAAGAAGAAAGATCAGAAGAGGTTGAGAGGAAAGGAGAGTCAGATACAGACGAAACAGATTCTGAGGAGGAATTGCAAGCCCTCACAAAAAAGGTTCAGAAACAATCCCTTAAGGGGCAGAGAGGGAAGGGAGAGGAGAAATGGTAATGTGGGTAGGGGAGAGACCCTCCTGGAACAATGCCTTCTGTGCCTTCTCCTGATCAGAGTGAAGAAGGGCGGGGCTGAGGTACAGGGCGTTCCTTTTGCCCTGAGGTCTGGAAAGCCATATGAAATGACTTAAGTCTGGCTTATCCAGTTTTCCAGGACGCCCAAGGCAATGGATATGAGGAGCTTTTAGACTTTAAGGTCATCAAGGCTTTGGCTGAGTCGGTGAAAACATATGAATTTCAGCTTCTTTTACTGTAGCTCAAGTTGAAGACCTAAATAGGCATTGCATGACTTGTCGTGAGGTAGAAGATGCAGAGATAGATTTTGGCATTACAGCAGCCATAGTTGCAGCTATCTCTTTTGCCATTGTGGGTTCAGTCATGGCTGCTGTGGCTATGAGCACATTGGTGCAGACAGCCTGTAAGCTAAATGAGTTGTCCAAGAATGTAGCTACTGCCTTGGATGCTCAATCCACAATTGGTGCTCAACTAAAAGGAGGTTTAATGATTGTAAACCTAAGAATTGATTTGGTGCAGGAGCAAATAGATACCTTGTGGCAGCTGGCCCAATTTTGATATGAAATGAAGAATCCAGGTTTGTGTGTTACCAGCCTTCAGTATGAGAACTTTACACGTGCTGCTAATTTGTCACGACAGTTGTCTAGCTACCTTTTAAGAAATTGGTCTGCTGACTTTGATGACTTGATGGCACAGCTGCTAGTGGCCATCGTTGCAGTGAATTCGACACATGTGGATTCAGGATGGGATGCAGGATTTTCATCGTGGTTCCTGTTGCCATGGATCATCTGAAAGAGTGGGCGGGAATGGGAGCCATGGCTGTACTCTTGTTACTTATCTCTTTCGTGGGCCTGTGGTGCCTTTGCAAGATGAGGGATGCTCAGAAGCAGTATGTAGCTATGGTTATCCAGGCATTTACAGCCATTGAGGCAGGACAGTCTCCCATGCATGGCTCGCTATCATGAACAAGAATTGATCCTTCACATTCAGGTTGTATGGCTTTGCACTGCACTCGGAGTTAGCTCTGGAAGTGAGCAACTCTGAGAAGGGCAAGTCTGGTTTCCTGTGGGTTGGTGTCTGAGGCCCCTCCTCCAGGAAAAAGATACCAGACAGGTGTGGCACTGAATTGGCTGACTACCAGGATTCAGGGTCATTACAATGTCCACTGCTCTACTGGAGACCAGACCACTACCCTTACTTGTTGCATTATTAAAACAAAAAGGGGGAACTGTAGAGAGCTGCAAAGTGCTGTACCTTAAAGATGGCTCTGGCTTCCGCCTTCCACCTCCCCAAGGGTGAGTGCTCTCTGGCCTAAACAAGCCATTATTTGGTTAAGTCTGTTCAGCCTGTATGCTTCTGCGTCAGAGTAGCCTATCTGCAGGGTCCACGTAGCTCACTGGGGTTGGTCAGCGCAAGGGTATTTAAGCCTGTGCAAGGGTCCCATGGGGTCCCAGGGGTCAAAATAACATATTTCAAGGATCCTGATTAAAACTGCATGAAGATGATCTTCCTTGTTGGCATGGGATACATCTCTCCAGTTTTTTTTTATTATTATTATTTTTTGCTTGTTTCATTGTTATTAATTGTACTTGCTTATTGCTTTGAACTTGCCTCTTAGAAATGCTTATATTGTGTCCTGTAACTTTGGGTATGAGGTGTGTTCAGTTTCTTCTACCTCTAGAAAATCTTTATTGATTTTTATCTTGACCCATTTTTAATATAGTAAATCACTGTTAAGTTCCAATGAACCTATAAGCTCTATGTTTTATTTTATATCAAACTTTAATCCATGGTGGTCAGCTAGACTTCAGGAAATTATTTCAACCTATTTGTAACACCTGAGATTTGTTTTCTATCCAAGTATGTAGACATTTTTTTGAAAGTTTGTTGTGTTGAGGTGCAGAAAAATTATATTCTTTTGTACTTGAGAAACACTTTCTGTAAATATCATTTAGGTTCATTTGGTTTATAATATCATCTGTATATCTAGGATTAAAGTAAGTTAGGTATTGATGTCTATCACTATTAGTGAGTGAGGGTCTGTGATTGAAGCTATGGTAGTGTTTCTTTTACAGGCATGGGTACCCTTTTGTTTTGAGCAAAGATATCAAGAATTAAAATGTCATCTTGGTGGATTTTTCCTTTGATGCATATGCAGTGTCACTCCCTATTGATGGGAGATGTCATTCTGTAAATATGTTTTCATATTGATTAATGAATAAAGCACTGTTTACCAATAGGGAAGCAAGAGTAGTGGAACTAGGGGACAAGGAGGAGAGAAGAAGTAGTAAAGAGCATGTGGAGACTTGAGAGAACAGACGTCCAGTCCTGATCTCTGGTAAGATGAGACTATGTGAAATACTTATTTGAAATAGGTTAATATTTAAGACAGAGCAAGCCAATAAGTAGGATAGTAACCAGCCAACAGCTTTTTATCTAATGGAACATCGCTGTGTAATTTGGGGCTGACACAGCTGTGGGACCAGGCCAGCAGGAAAACTCGCTCATAACAATGTGGACCGAAGAACTTTCACTTAAAATTTAACAAAAGCTTAAGAAAGGGATTTAGAAACAAAAGAACAGAGACAAGCAAGGCTTCTTGGTAGCAGCATTTTTGTGGGCTGGACTCTGTTTTGGTAGCAGAAATGTGTATGGCTTCTTTAAGGGGGGTTTCCTGACTCAGCATAAGTGGCAAAAACTGCAAGACTTTGAAAGAGCTCTCCTACCAACTTAATGGTGAGTATGAGAGCTGGCAATGGCAGTGACCACATCTCCAAGCCAGCAGCATGCTTCTGGATGGCAGCATAGACCAAGGTAGTGAATACAGTTCTCAGTTTTGGTGGTAAAAGTACCCGCTGCCACCTTTGATAGAACGTGGCTAACTCAACTATGGCTTTCATTTTAGTAATTTTTTTTTTTACCAGATAAAAGACTCATGGCCAGAAAAAGATCGTAAAGACAGATCCATATTAAGAAAAATCTCTAAAGGTTTACAGTGTGTTTTAAAATATACACAGCCTTGGGAGAGAAAAAGAAAAAGGATAAAATATTTTAAAAACAAAAATAAAATGACAGGGAGTAGCTGGGTGTGGTGGAACACACCTTTAATTCCAGTATCCAGGAGACAGAAGCAAGCAGGTCTCTGTTATTTCAAAGTAAACCTGCTTTACAGAGATAATTCCAAGACAGATAAAAGTTACACAGAAAATCCCTGTCTTAAAAACCTAAAAAATAGAAGTAACAGAAATAGAGTAATAAAATGCCATGTAAAGATGCAAAACACAAAAAGATTCTGAAAACTGTATACATTGGTGTTGACTTTATATTACTCACTTGCTAAGGAAGTACACTTGTTTATCAATGCTGTGAAATTAATCCAATTTGTATATTTTAAAAATGCTTTGACATCAAAATTTAAGTGTAAGGACTGGTTGCTGGGGAAAAGGATTTCTATTTTTGTTTCCACAGAAAATAAAAAGCTGTGGATTCATTCCAAACTAATATGGTTTGATCAAGCTAGACACCCTGAAACACAGTGCCACATGATCCAACATTAAAAACAGCTAGGACAAGGCAGCCTTGTACACTACAGCCAGAATTTCTGCATCTTTTTAGGATAAACATGACAGCACCTCCTACCAGCAGGAAGCAGTTTGGAAAGAACGATACCCAAATTCCCAAATATTATTTATAAATGTTTGTTTTCATTTAAATAGACTTGGTTTTAAATGGTTAATGACCACAACCAATCTCTTTAAAGGTAAAAGGGGGATTATCATATAGATATTAGTACTTTGTTTTGAAATGGATTTTCATTTATTGTAGAATTTAAAGTCAAATTTGTGATATGTATCTCTCCTCTTGTTTAGGTATTGTGTTTATATAGTTCATTTAGAAATGTAATGCATAATTTAACACAGATTATAGATAATTACCTATGATAGTCAAAATTAGAGTTAAGTTAGTTAGGTTTTCTAGATATATAGACACATATATTTGAGATGGATAGGCATTCTTCAAACCTTTCAAAGACCTACAGAATATGGCATTTAAAATGGTTAAGGATTTTTCTTGGCAGTGAGGCACAACTGCTCCTGACACCTGTGTCAGAAAGGAAGATGGACCTCAAAAAAACTTGTTATGGAGTTTGCTTGCAATATGGCAAGACTAATCATTTGGGCAAGATACTTCTCTTGTCTGGATTGTTTCACTTTATGCTGTATAAACTGGACATGGAGGACGCACAGGAAAATGATTGCTGAAACATAACAGACATTTTTACAGGGTCTTGCTTCATGGAAGAGTCTGCCAGGCAGTCTGTAGGACACAAAGAAAAATGACTGACAAACTGCCAATACAGTTTAAAGTTTCTTGCTGTGCTAAAAGAGTCTGCCAGATGCACTATGGCCTATAGGTTGAAGATGGAACATTACAGAAGAACTTCAGGTGACTGACCAGGCAAGTTGTCTCTGTAATTTCTAGAGTTTATATATTATCCTTCTGTGGTCTTTGATGGAGTTGAAGACAGATAGTTACAGTTATAGTTTTCCTTAGTTAGGATTAAAGATAAGTTACATATAGGACTTCAGACTCAAAAAGATAGGCTAGATGATGGAATATTTTCTTTAAAGCTTGCTAAATATTAACAGACTAAATATTGTTAACTGTGGTTCTTATTTGATAACTCATTTGATATATATTTTACTATGTTAAAGTTAAAACCCTCCTTTATATTTTAGACAGAAAAGAAGAGATGATGGGAGATGTCATTCTGTAAATATATTTCTCATATTAGGTAATGAATAAAGCACTGTTGGCCAATAGGAGAGCAAAATAGGTAGGACTAGGAGAGAAGGAGGAGTAGAGAAGTAGTAGTAGAGCGGAGTCAATATGTAGAGACTTGAGAGAAGAGAGGACTGGGCCCTCTTGCCAGTAAGATAAGACCAAGTGGAAATACTAGATTAATAGAAATGGGTTAATGTGTAAGACAGAAGTAGACAATAAGAAACTAGTAATTGTCAAACAGCATATATTTAATACAGTATCTCTGTGTGTTATTTGGGGCTGGCATAGTGGTGGGACCAGACCAGCCAGGGGAATACCTACTCCTTACACCCTATTCTTTTGATTAATTTTGAAGTTCATTTTGTTCTATATTAAAATGGCTACAAGGATTCTTAGGTCCATTTGCTTGGAATATTTTCAACTCTTAACCTGAGTTAATGTCTATCTTTGATGTTTAAATATGTTTCTTGGAGTCAGCAAAGTGATGTGTTCTAACTTTAAAACCAGTCTCTTAGTCTGTATTTTTTTTATTATAGAAGTAAGGCTATTGATAAAATGAACAACTAGAGTTGACTACTGATATTTCATTGATCATGATGATGGTAATGGTAGTGATATATATAGAGAAGAGAGGGTTTCCTTTTTTATTTTGCTCATCTCTGGTTATTTATTACCTGTGTTTCATGGGGATTGTTAACTTTTTTAAGTTGAAGTTTTCCTTTTAGCACCTTCTGCAGGGCTGCTTTTATAGGTAAATTGTTTAAATTTGTCTTCATCATTAAATATTTTATTTTCTCTATGTTGATTGAAGTTTTCCTCGTATAGTAGTCTGCACTGGCATCTGGTCTCTGAGAATCTGCAGCAATCTGTCCAGGATATCATTATTAGTTTACAGTCTCCATTGAGATGCCAGGTATAATCTAATAGATATTCCTTCATATTTATCTGTCCTTTTCTCATTGCAGATTTTAATTTTTTATTTTTATTTTTTGCACATTTAGTTTTTTTGATTATCATGAGGTGAGGGTACATTTTTTTCCTAGTCCAATCTTTTTAATGTTTTGTATTCTTCATCTCCATCTCCTATTGCTTAGATTGTTAGTTGGAGTTATCCTTGTAGATCTAGAGACATTTCCCCAGTGCCAGATTTCTCTTTAAACCTATAATGGCTGTCTCTATTATGATATTTCTTTCATGCTATCCTCTATTCTTTCTCTGAGTAAATATTCCTGCTCCCTTATACCCTCCTCTCCACTCCTCTTCTCCCCTTCTCTTTTTCTTAATCCCCCCCCCATGCTCCCAATTAGCATGGAAGATCTTGTCCCTTTCTCTTTCTGGAGGAGATCATGTATGTCTCTCTTAGGAACCTTCTTGTTTCCTAACTTTCCTTGTGGTGTGGATTTAAAGACAAATATGGTATGTACTCATTCATATATGGATTTAAACATAGAGCAAAATATTACCATCCTAAAATCCACAGCATAAATTTAATCTTATGTCATCTTTAACCTTGTGAAGTGAAGTTAACCTTATGTTAACTTTAACTTTGTATTGAAATCTTATATTCATTTCCTTATACATGATCATAAGTCTGATATGTCATCAAGCTTATGAAATTAGCTTTGTATATCTTGGTAAATTTTTTAAACTCTATTTATAATGCACTTATAATGATTTTCCTTTCTGTTTAACAAAAATAACTCTCTAAATTCAGTCAAATCTCTCTGTCCTCAATCAATTAAAAAAAATTCAGTTTTCTCTTCATTTTTACAGTACTGATAGGTTTCAAGGCTGTCCAACAGCTATTTTATAGTGTGATTTAATTTTCCTTTGTTTTTTAATGATATATAAGTTTTACAGTTGGAGAAAATTACTAGAGAGACTATATATGTTTTGTTTGTGTTTGTGCATATGTGTCTATGTGAGAGAGTTTTATTAACAAAATAGATCTTTGGTGATATGCTATTTATTCATTTCATTTTCTTAGTATCTTCAAACTTTATCTACTCTAGAATAACCTTGTGAAGAAAATCTTATACCAACTTTAATCTTTTGAAGTTCATCTTATGTTAACTTTAACCTTGTAATATTAACTTTCTATTCATTTTTTGACACAGGTCATCATAAGTCAGTTGTCTTTTCTTTTTTATCCTCCATTTAACATTTCTCCCTATAGTCAAGGTATATTAAAGCAATATTTCTGTGTATCAACTTTCACTCAAATTAATAAAGTTTAGAATAGTTTAAGATATTGATGTTTCTACATAAATTAAAATAAAAATAAAATATATTACAAAAAATTAAAAATCTTTAGTGTGTGATGGGAGATGTTATTCTGTAAATATGATTCTCATACTGGTTAATGAATAAAGCCCAGTTGGCCAATGGGAAAGCAAGATAGGAGGGACTAGGAAACAAGGAGGAAAGAGGAAGTAGGAAGGAGGAGTCAACATGGAGAGCCCCGAGAGGTAGAACGCCATCCTGCTGCTCTGGCCGGTAAGATGAGCCACTAGGAAATACTTAGATTAGTAGAAATGGGTTAATAATTAAGACAGATAACAATAAACAATAAACGATAATAGTCACTGGCCAACAGCATTTTATCAAATACAGAGTCTCTGCTTGTTATTGGGGGCTGGCATGGCCGTGGGACCAAATCAGCAGCAGGAGGAAAAACCTGCCCGTAGCAATTGTGAGTATTTGAATAAAAGTAACTTGCCAATATTTTTAAATGAACGAAACTAATGAGGTAAAAAAATAAAATAAAAATTTCCTGAAGAAAATTGAAATTAGAACTTTTACATATCCTACTTCTATGTAAACATTCAAAGGCAACAAATGTATCCTGTTGAAGAGATCACAACTATTGTTTACAACATAAAAGTATAGAAGGCACTTAAATGTAGGTCTCTAAGGAATGAATTAACAAAATACAATAAACAACAAAAATGCACTTACATACACACATACATAAACACACACAAACACACAAACACATAATACATGCATTCATATATATGTATTTATATATGTGTGTGTGTATATATATACATATGAATACAAAAACACAGGAGCACACACACATGAGCATACACAAAGTATACGAACATACACTGTACATACACAGAACACATTATTCAGATTTAGTAGGGAATGAAGTCCTACCATTTGTGAAAACATGGAGGATGTTATCCTAAGTGAAATTAATGATATACCAAAAAAAGAAGCAAAAATCCAAACAAAACTCACTTTGAAATATATTGAACACAATTATGAGCACTGTTCATAAACAAGAATCCTATAGCAAATGTAACTAATTTACTTGATATGATTGTGTCATTATGTATTTTTGCTTTTGTACTATTAAATTATAGTAAGTGTGCATTTGTGTATGTGTGTTTATACAGGGAAATGTCAGTTCCTTTTGTTTTTGTTAGATATAATTTTTATATATTTGTGGCAGAATACATGTGTTTCTTCATAATTTAATATTTGAATTTTACATATCAAGAAAACTAAGTTTAGTGAATAAATAAATATGTTCATGTATATTTTTGAAAATGTATATTTTAATATGTATATATTTAAACTTCTGTGGAGTTTATAATTTAAATCACTCTGATGACAAATTGTTTCTGTTTGGCTTTGTGTCAGGCTTTGTTGATTTCAAGGCAGAACGCTCTGAAAACCAGTGGAGCCTGGAATTTTGGTCTTTGTGCCTAAGCCTCCTGACTGGTAAGATTTTAGGTATGGAATATATGATGAACTCTAGAAGTTGATTTTGAGAAAAAGATTCATGAAGACATATTTGAATTTAATTTTATTATTCAAAATACTTGACTACAATTATGATAATATGCATCCCTTATATCATCCCAGACTTTCAGACAATTATAGTAACATAAAATCTAGTGTATTGTATTATTAAAATGAGCATTTTAAAAGATGCAATTTTGCAATTTTTAGTGATCCTGTGTGTGTGTGTGTGTGTGTGTGTGTGTGTGTGTGTGTGTGCGCGTGCATGCTCACACATGCAGGAGTGGTTGTAACAAAAAACAGTAACTTGGGGTATGTGTTGTAACTTCATTTCTTCAGTTGTTACTACAGCCTTTTTGTTGCTGGGTCCTTTACTGAAAAGGCACATAATTATGGCAGGGAATGTGGAATGGACCCAATGGCTCATCACATAATGAACAAGATACAGAGAACACAGGAGGCAAGTAGGAAATAGTTCTTCACATGTACACTCCAATAACTTGCTTCCTCTAACAGCGCCTATAAGCTAGTTGCCACATCAGCTTATATTGCTTTCACATTAGGAATGCATTAGGAATGTAATTATTGATTACATCACAAGTCACACATCCTGTTCTTCAGGATCTTTTTTCTGCCATGGTGAGGAGCAGGTTATCAGTTCATGGACATTTGTTTGCTCAACATTTCGAATTGTAACCCTACTCTTTAATCCCTGAATTTTCATTTAATAAAAACTGATACTACATATAAATCTGTGAATATATCTTGGTTCAGAACTGAATCACTTTGTTATTAACCCAAAACTTAAACTTTGTCTCAGAAACACTTGAAATGAAAAGCCACAAGCTTATGTATTCTTGTTTTAAATTTCCATTCATTACAAAGTTTTACTTAAGAGTCACTAAAAATAACAACAATTTACAGTGTAATTTCCCATAGACAAAATTAGTCAAGGCAATGAAGACAATTAAATGAGACAGTTTAATAAAAACTCCATAAATATTTTATTTAGCCCATTAGCAATTTTTACTCCTTCTTAGAAAACCATATACTTCTCATTCTTAAAATACAGTTAATTAAACCAATATAATGTAAACTCAATTAAAGTAATTTTCTAAGACATGACTATGAATGTATAGTATCATAGAAGGATGGATATTTCAGATTCTACTTGTTCAGAATTCACAAAGGGCATTATACAATAGCAAATATGGATATATATTTTGGTTATAGGCTGTTAATTAGAATTATATATCAGTAGTCCATCATCTTCCTGCCTGAAGGTACTTTGTTTTACACTATAAAACTGGGTTTTTCCATTTGGAAAACTCAGGTTCTAATAAATACTTAAATGTTAGAATTAATCTAAAACTGAATGGATAAAACTTTTGTAAAACTAAGCTTTTGATAATAGTATTGTTTGTGTCTGTGTCAACATTTATTTTATATTTATTTGGCACAGAAGAAATAAGGGAAAGTTTACAGTAGGTTCAAAGTATCATAAACAAGAATGGAAAAGTCAGTTTTAGGGAGTTGAGGTACTGAGTTTAATAAAGAATGGACTGAAGATACAAGTAAATGAAATAATAAATCAAATACTTATCTAAATCAAAATTCATTAATGTACATATTGAAGAATTTTTTAAAATACTAAAATTGCAAAAGATTTTTGTTTCATTCTATCGTTTCTTGCAGAACTGAAAGATCTAATAGTAAACAACAAACAAATTAAACTCATTAATTCATGTGTGAAAACTACAAACAGTTTACTGGAAATTCCTAGACAATAATTGTGGAGTTTTGAATATTGTCCTATTTATTCAACTTTATCTTATTACCATCAGTAATAGTAAAACACAATTCAAAGGCTTTGGTGTGGTTAATATATTATCATTTACTGACTAAGTCTGTAGACTTAATGTTTCCTGGGAAATCCAGAATAGAACGAAAAGCAGGTGATGGGAGATGTTATTCTGTATATATGTTTCTCATACTGGTTAACAAAGCTCTGTGGCCAATGAGATAGCAAGATAGGTGGAGCAAGGAGACTAGAAGGAGGAAAGAGGAAGTAGTAGGGAGGAGTCGAGATGTAGCACAGGGAAGAAGCAGGATGCCTGCTGCTGCTCCCCGATAAGACTACCACGTGGAAATACTTAGATAAGTAGAAATGGGTTAATAATTAAGACAGATCTAGCCCATAAACAGTAATGGTAATTGGCAAACAGTATTGTATCAAATACAGAGTCTCTGAGTGTTATTTGGGGCTGGTGCGGCTGAGGGCCCAGACTGGCGGCAGGCTGGCTGCTGTAACAAGCAGGTAAGAGGGATGGGGCAAAAGGACAAGTATTAGAGTTTGTTTCTAACCTTGCTGTCATAAGTTTGTGACAACCTTTCTTCTCTCTCTCTCTCTGTCTCTGTCTCTTTCTCTGTCTCTCTCTCTCTCTCTCTCTCTCTCTCTCTCTCTCTCTCTCTCTCTCCTGTACACTTATGTATCAGAACAACTGTCATTAAATTTTTTCTTTTGCAATTATTTAAAAATAAAAATAAGGTCCACAGTGATATTCAAAATTTAGAAACATTTTGTATACTTTTGAACATTTGAATGACCCCTCGATTCTTATGTAAGATTTCTATATTATTTAATGTGAAATATTTTCTTTTATTTATCTTTTTAAAAATATATGTTCAATAAACTGATTTTCATGTTTAAGACAACTATTTTGCTTGTCCCCATGTTTGTGTATCATACACATGCCTGGTGTATTGAGAGGCCGGAAAAGGATGATTATAGTC